>JADLZK010001982.1:0-40092 GCA_015847255.1 Hyparrhenia diplandra | reverse complement strand
TCTCCATCTCTCAACACACACCACTTGGAGTCCCAGGCAAACCAGCAATCTCTCTCTCTCTACCACCTCTACCTCTCTCTTCTTCTACTTCTTCTTTCTTCTTCTTCTTAGTTCTTGGTTAGTACTTGGAGTAGAAGAGCTACAAGGAGGGCTTGTCTCCTAGAAGAAAGTGCTTTGGTAATACATCTTCTCTATGGAGCATTCTTCTATTTGCAAGTCTTATATCTATGTTCTTGGCCTAACTTATGAACTAGAGTATAGTCTTGTTCATGTTCTTGTGTTGGTATATGAACTAGCATATAGTTTACATATCATAATCTTGACATGTTCATCTCGGTTCATCATCGATCATCATATGCCTAACTTGATTAGAGGTGGGATATCGGTTCGTTGTTCCTTCGGGTTTGCTCTTGTTCTAGTCCGTCCATTCGACGAGAGTGGGGATCCCGGGGGACAAGAGTAGTGCTTTCGATATGCGGGCATGGTGCCCGGTATTACGACACACTCCGGGATATGAGTGCGCCACGGTTGAGGGGGTAGGCGGCTTGGTCGTGACAAGCCTTGACCGGTCCCTTGAAATCCCCCATTTGTGTGTGTCTTTGTAGGGAGTTAAGTAAATGCTTCCCATCGGGCCGTATGGTATCAGGGGAGTCTCCTGTTATCCTAGACCTAACCATGATTAAATCGGTTGCATATGATCCTAACTATTCATTTGTATGGCCATGACTAGATACATTAGAATTACTCCATTAAGTTATTCATTTATTCTTTATCTATTTTTTTTTCCTTTTTTCTTTGGTGGATTCTTAAGTGTGTGTCACACTATCCAACAACCGTTATTGCTTACCCCTGTTATGAACAATTTGGTCTAAGCAAACACATGTTCCTCTATTCAAATGCAATGCTAGTTTATTAAACACATGCCTTCCTTTGGGAAAATATAAATAACGATACCTGAATACTTCCGCGTGAAATGCTACAATGATAGATCCCGTGTAAACTGCGGATGGAAATATCTAAGATGGCAAGATCTATCCGTTGACAATCCCTTTTCGGATCAATGAGCATGGTGGTTTTTCTTGGGGAATGTCGTGATTACATTCTGGCGCTTTTATTGGGGATGGGTTTTATACTGTTTCCTTTGATTGCTTTAAGAAATGTCAATAGCATGGGCATTGGATGATGAAATGTGTGCACACTAAGACCAACTTGATCATAACGGAAAAGCAATACGGTTTATAGATAGTGTGACACACACATTGGAATCCACCGGAAGCATAAAAAAATAGATAAAGAATAAACGAATGTCCTATGGAGTAATCTAATGTATTCTAGTCATGGTCATATAATGAATAGTTAGGATCATATGCTAACACGATCTAAGCAGGTTATGTCTAGGATAATTGGGGAGACTCCCCACCATCCGGCCCAATGGAAAGCATTTACTAACTCCCACATCACATGCGAACGTGGAGGGATTACAAGGGACGGATTGGTCAAGTCACAACCCCCGCGCCGCCCCCCTCACGACCGAGGCATGCTCTCATATTCGAAGGTGTCATAATACGGGCACCATGCCCATACCGTAGCACTACTCTTGTCCCACCACGATCCGCCCCTACTTGATGGACGGACTAAGATAAAAAGCAAACCCGAAAGCGACGAACCATTATCCCCATCTATAATCATGTTATGCATACGATGATCGATGAAGAACAAATATGAACATGTCAAGATTATGATATGTAAACTATGCTGGTTCATATACCAACACTATAACATGAACAAGACTATACCTCTACTTCAAAAGTTAGACCATGATCATAAAATAGAACTTGCAAATAGGAGAAAAGATCCATGGAGGATTTATATTACCAAAGCTCACTTTTCTCCAAGATTACAAGCTCTTTCCTCTTGTAGCTCTTCTACTCCAATTCTAACCAAATAAGAAGAAGAAGAAGAAATGGTGGTAGAGAGTGAGGTAGAGAGTGTGGTGAATTTTGGTGTGTTGACTCCAAGTGTGGTGTGTGGAATGAGGGAGAGGGGGACCTATTTATACACATGAGAGAGGTGGCAAAATGACCCTAATGCCCCTAAACCGACGTAATGTGCACGTCCAGGTACAGTGAACCGGCCATCAACCACCGAACCGCCTGATTCTGCATTAATTGAACCGCCTCGTGCCGACTGGGCTTGAACCGCCCCCAGGAGGCCGCTTTGGGCTCCGCCCGGTCCGAGCTTCATCGTGCTATCTTGATTGGGCCTGAAAAGTCATAGTGTGGGCTTGGCCTGGTCCAGTTGTGTCGTTTCGGTCCATTTCCACCCTGGGCTTGTGATCTTCAGGAATGCACTTTCCAGGATGGCGTACTTTGGACGTATTTCCACCTGTATTTATTATAAATACTACAAAATATATTTGAACACTATAAGTGGAAATATATTAGTAATAAATGTATATGAGTATAAAAAGGTATAGTTTTAACTCCCTTTATGGTAGTAAGTTGGCGGGAAAAATATGTCGTTAGGGGCCCGTCAACAAACTCCCCAAGCTTACCCTTTGCGCGTCCTCGAGCAAAAAGATAAGTACTTTTGTTGATCGGGAGTTGCTACTATGCGATTCGTTTCACAAGTGCGGGGGTTATAATAAGATTTTCTACTATAGTTTGAATAAAATGGCACATCTTTTCTCACCCTTTATTACCTTTCATCGTTAGCGGGGCTTTTTAGGCTGTCTCTCAAAGCCTTGGGCGGTTGCCAGATAGAATGGTTATAATAGAAATACTTTTCATTCATTCTTTTGATCAACTTTCTCATCGGGATTTTTTATTTATTAAAATTATTTTTGGTTTTCGAGAAAGTATGGGCTTATTACTATATATTTATATATATATTTTTTTTTTTTTTGGAGGTGGGCTCTGCTCGCCCTAGACTTTTGTCTTTTATTTCCTCTCTTTTCTTTCTCTCTCTTTTTTTTTTTGGAGATGTGGGCTCTACTGCGCCTGGACACGTGTCCATTTTTCATCTCTTTCTCTTTTTTTTTTAGCATAGCCCATATCATTTCTCTTTTCTTTCAAATTAGATTCCCGGATGTCAAGTATCTCTTTGAGCGAAATCATAGTAAATCTATTTGTACCATATCATACTTGGCAACAACTTAGACTAGATAGAGCTTATGCAACCCACATGAATCGGGTTTTTTTTTTTTTTTTCGGATGAGTTTTTAGACTTAGCCACTAAACCCAAACTTTAAAAGAAATTGAATTATAATCTAGGCACGGGTGCAACTATTCATCATTTCAACAAGGGACTAAGACTAAACATTTTCATAGCTCATATGTATAGACATGAAAGCACAAGAAGAGCTACTTATTCTATTTTTGGATTTTTTTAATGCAAGATTGCTGAAATTTAAACATGCTAAAATAAAATTAAATTTGATGAAAGTAAATATGCAATGCAATGATACTGGGGGTCCTCCCCAAGCTATCTGGAGGCTTACTAATCGGGATCGAAGCCTTGGTGCCTCGGAATGCTTCCTCGCTGCAGCGTTCGCGGTAGCCATGCTAGCCTCGAGCTGGTCCCATCGTTGCTTGTTCTGGTATTCCCAGTTTTGTTGCCACTAATGGGTGTTACGCCCATGAGTGTTAAGTGTATGCTCAATGTTACACGTGCGACGTTGAGTCTTTACTTGTACACATTGATAGCCTCGGTCCAGATATCTTGATGGTCTTGGTTTGGACTTACGGAGGCATGCCATCGGAGCTGGCGGAAAGGTCCACCATGTTGGCCCTCCATGCTTACGAATCTCCTTCGAGGCCATTCGATGGTGCGGGCATCATAGGTGGTGGTTCCCACCTTGGTTCATACCCGGGCATAAACCACGGGTCCCCAAAGGATAGAACCCTCTCCCTTTTGGGGCGTCGCACAGCCGTTTGTGGTGGTGGCGTGAAGTATCTTTGCATGAGAGCTTGAGCGACCTCTGGCCTCCCGACACCGCTAGCGGGTGGAGCGCTTTCGGGGCCTCTCCCTCACACATTACACTATCGGCAGTTTAGAGCTTAAAAAAGTCAAAAGATCGGCTTTTATACAAGCTGTAGATGCGGGTTGGGTAACAGAATCACGCGTTGTATAGCCGGGAAAAGTATGCACAAGCTCTCACATCGGTAGTGTCTTAAGCTAGGTGCCCTAATACTAGGCTATGCGGCCGATCCGATACTCACGGGGGTGTGGAAATGTACTCTATTTGCACATTGTCTAATGCTTAATCGCGAGAAGCGTCGTGTGATAATCGATGTGCGGGTGGCTGGAACGACAACTTTAGTGATAACATGATAAAGGTTCCTACACATCTCTACCACTTTGGGGCTACCTTCACCTTATGGACAACGGCATAGAGAAGCTTAAGCTCGGTCTCATTCACCCATCTAACCCCATGCCTAGGAAGCGATTGCCAAAGACATCCAGACATTGAATAAATCTAAGTGATGGGTCTTTGGATTTGTGATGGCGAGGCTTGAAGACACCGATCTCGTGAGCACCGGTAATCTCTTCCCAAAGCTGGGGTCGAGCGAAGCCGGGCAAAGCGACATCAAATCTAATACACATACGTAACTAAAGCCCAAGTGACTAGCTAGTTCCACCCACTTGATATAATCTGAACGCGACGAAAAGCGGAAAGAGATTCTGGCTTGTCCTCTACCAAAGTGTATAAAAGCTGGATTGTTAGGTGGCGAGAACCTTCCTCCTCGAGAGGGGATAATCCACGCCACCCAAGCCTTTCCAAATAGTGCGGAGTTCATCGTCCATACATGTTTGTTCGAGAAGGTCGGGGTCGATCCGGGCGTGTGTTGGAACACCACGATCCTTGAGTAGGAGATATGCTTGCATCTCCCGGTTCCCACGATGTCGAGGTATGGGCGGGCGGCCGTCGAGAGTCGGGGAGCTTGAACTTCTTCCCTCCCACCGGTGCGGCATCTTCTTGCATGGGGAGCTTTCTTGCTCGTCGAGGTTGAAGGAGCTCGTGCTTGTGTGCCACGAGCTACGCCTTGATGATCGCCTCAACTTGCCAAGAAGAATTCCCGGTTTTCTTCATGGCTCTTTGCAAAAAACGATTGAGCGAGACCTTGGGTGTGAAAGGGTTAGGTAAAAGTATGAACTTTCACACCGTGATCTTGCTCGGCACAATGTTTTTTGGTGGAGAAAATGGAGTGTAGAACAAAGTGGGAGAGAGTGTGAGAGTGAGAAAGAGTGAGAATGGAGGGTGGGTGCTCTCACACGGTGCTCGGGCTACTTATAGCCGAGGAAACAAGCGACGAGGCGCGCCATGCAACGGATAGGAGCCGTTGGTGCGGGCGCGAGCCAGCGCGGCGCTTCCGCAGTCTTGGCGCACCACCCGAGGCGGTTTGGTTGGGTTTTGGCTGGCGTGCTCAGCGGTCCGCGAAAAGTTAAATGGCCATTGTTTGCTTTTAATGTAGGCTCGGCCATTTTCTCCCCTTCTTGATTTTCTCCAAAATTTTCAAAATTTTTGCTTTTGTTTTTTATATACTAAAAATTTATTTTAGAAAATATTTTTACGTATGTCTTATTTAGGAAATATTTTTTTTCTTAATTTTTTTCATAGAAAAATTTATTTTATTTATAAAGATTTTTATTTTAGTTTTTTGAAAATATTTACTTATAGATTTTTGTGTAGTAAATATTTTTGTTTATTTTGATAATAAAATATTTTATAAAACATATTTTTTTAATATATATACCCCATTTTTTTTTTTAGGCGGGTTATTTATAGTCGGCTGTCGACTCTCCCCTCGCTTCTTGGCGGAGAGTTCTGCTCAGGGGTTTCGGTCGGATCCTCCAACACACCACACCGGTCTTGATGATGATACACAGGTGTGTTGTTGCTTGTACCCAATGAATGGGCACTTTACGCCTTATCTCGACATGAAAGATGATGAAGCCCTTCCCCAAGCTGATGTTAGCTTTGGCGGTGTAAGAGAAATGGCCTCCCGGGGAGGAGAGACACATCCTCTTTTAGGCCCATGTCTAGGACCCACGAAGTCTGCGGGGATGTATTCATCTTTAATTTTGATCGGCATGTCTTGAGAATTCCCTCAGTTGCCGTGTTGTTTGATCACGCCAATTGGAGGACAAAGCTTGCGGGAGCAAGTGTCCCACCATGGATTCATTGAAAGTGGCCTTGGACATCATATTAATACAGGCCCCAAGTCACAAAATGCATTGGCGAAGATGTGGGGGCCAATGGCACGCAGTGATGATCGGGCGCCTGGTCTCCCTTCTTGGCAATAAGCGGCGAGAGTCCACGGGGATCTTTGCTAGCTTCGGTGGGTTGGTGAGCCTCGGTGATAACATGTTGACCCGACTTCGTCGCGGGACCTCAGGGTTGCCACAGGATCCTACGAGTGGATTAACCGGTGCACTTGGGCAGCAATGCGGGCTAGGCGTGTTTCTATCATCTTATTGAAGGCGAGTTGATTCTTCACGGTGATGTCAACCCTTCCGACTTGTTATTCACTCCTTCTAGGATTTTTGTCTTGGTGGCTCATCTTTTTGGTGAGGTTTTTGTTGATCTTGGCTTGGCCCAACACTAGGTCCTTTAGTGAAGGTTGGCTGGGCGTAATTGGAGTTATAGCCACGGTTACCTTGGAATGGTGGGCCGGGGACTGGTTGTTCGGCCTTCTTTGAGGTTGGCGATACCGTTGTTGTTTATGAATCTTTTGCTTCCTCTCGGGTCTCGGGCAGTTATCCCCGAGTGGCCAACTTCACCACAGGTCTCACATGTCATGTGTGAGTGCGTGGTGTAATTCGCCGCGAGTATTTGAATGCATCTTTGCGCTCATCCGGCTTCTTCAGCAATAGATCCATTTTTGCGGCAAGCATATCCGCCTCCTTCACGGGATGCATGCCTTTTTGTGTTTTGGCTAGGGTTATGTCTTCCCCCCAGCTCTGATTTGCCACCATCTTGTCGATTAGGGTTGTTGCCTCATCGATGGTGAGCGACAAGAATGCGCCAGCAGCAGCGGCATCTAAGTGCCCCTTCGATATGGCCGTGAGACCATTGTAGAAGTTCTAGAGCACCAGCCAATTCTCTATTCTGTGGTGTGGGCATGCTTGAATGTATTCTTGCAACCTTTCCCACGCCTCAGGGATGGGTTCCATTGAATTATCTTTGGAAATTGGCGATTCTTCCCCTCGGGGGCATTGGTTTTGCCCATGGGGAAGAACTTAGCTAAGGCGCCGTGGAGCATTTTGCCCACGTATTGGTTGCTTCCTTGTCCTTGTAGAACCACTGTTTCGCTTTCCCCACAAGGGAGAAAGGAAACGAGCAAGAGCTGATAACATCTGGTTCGGCGTCCTTGATAACAATCATGTCGCCTGGCTCAAGGAAGTGTTGGAGATGTGCGTTGGCGTCCTCGCTAGGCGCGTCCACGAAGGGGGCGGCCTGCACCATGGTAATCAGCCAGTGCGTAGCTTCGAAGTTCTTGTCCCGTAGCATTGACCACCGGCCCGGTGGGCATGTTGGCGGCAGAGAGGAGCGGAGAACGCGGAGCGACTTTTGAGCCATAGCTTGCGGTTCGGTTGGTGCGAGGGGTGTTGGTCTCAAGCTGTTGAGGGTTCATTTGAAGAAGAAGAGGTACGAGACCTGTTCTTCCTTAGGAGTGCCTCGGGATTCTTGATGAAGTTTGTCGGCGATTGGGAACGACATACACTATCCCATTTTCATCCATAACAGGAGAAAACATAAAAGATTAGCCTGTATGAGCAAGTGATAGCCACGCATATAAATTTCATATTCATAGCTTGACTAGTGATTTCTTATAACAATGCCTTCCCCTACCTTGGCGCCCGGAAATGCTTGTTGGCATTTCTTAATGTCGTTACTAAAAATAGATATAAAATCTATTCCCGGCAATGGCGTCGAAATGCTTGTTGACATTTCTTAGCGCAATCACTAGAAACGAGGTTTAGAAACCATCTCTAATGGCGGCGCTAGGAAAACGTGTCATCGATATCACTAAGTGGAACCACCATGTCGGTGATAACTCACTTTCAATCAACGGTGATAGATCTTGCCATAGTTGATATTTCATCCGCATAGCGCCGCGGATCTATCATTGTAGCATTTCACCCGGAAGTATTGAGGGGTATCGTTATTTATATTTTCCCAAAGGAAGGCTTGTGTATAAGAAGCTAGCATGGCATGCGGATGATGAAATGTGTGCAATTCGCTAAGACCAACTTCATCATAACGAGGGGTAAGCAATGCGGTTTATAGATAGTGTGACACACACATTGGAATCCACCGGGAAGGAAAAAGAAAATAGATAAAGAATAAACGAATGTCCTATGGAGTAATCTAATGTATTCTAGTCATGGTCATACAATGAATAGTTAGGATCATATGCTAACATGATCTAAGTATGGTTATGTCTAGGATAGCGAGGGAGACTCCCGGTACCATCGGCCCAATGGAAAGCATTTACGAACTCCTACATCGCATGCAAGCGTGGAGGGATTACAAAGGGGCGGGCAGGGGCTGTCACAACCACGCCCTACCCTCCACGGCCGTGGCATGCTCTCGTATTCGAAGGTGTCGTAATGCCGGGCACCATGCCCCCGTACTAGAAACACTACTTTTTTGTCCCCGGGATCCCCACCCTACGGATGGACGGACTAAGACAAGAGCAAACTGAAAGAACGATGAACCGTTATCCCATCTATAATCATGTTATGCATACGATGATCGATGAAGAACAAATATGAACATGTCAAGATTATGATATGTAAACTATATGCTAGTTCATATACCAACACTATAACATGAACAAGACTATACTCTAATTCATAAGTTAGACCATGATCATAGAAATAGAACTTGCAAATAGGAGAAAGATCCATGGAAGATTTATATTACCAAAGCTCACTTTTCTCCAAGATTACAAGCTCTTCCTCTTGTAGCTCTTCTACTCCAATTCTAACCAAATAAGAAGAAGAAGAAGAAATGGTGGTAGAGAGTGAGGTAGAGAGTGTGGTGGTGCTTTGGTGTCTTGACTCCAAGTGTGGTGTGTGGAATGAGGGAGAGGGGACCTATTTATACACATGAGAGAGGTGGCAAAATGACCCTAATGCCCCTAAACCGACGTAATGTGCACGTCCAGGTACAGTGAACCGGCCATCAACCACCGAACCGCCTAATTCTGCATTAATTGAACCACCTCGTGCCGACTGGGCTTGAACCGCCCCCAGGAGGGTGCGGCCGCACAACAAGGCTTCGCCCCGCACCCAGGCTTGGCCCGGTCGAGCTTCGTCGTCTTTGTCTTGATTGGGCCCCCTGAAAAAGTCATAGTGTGGGCTTGGCCTGGTCCGATTCGTCGTTTCGGTCCATTTCCACCGTGGGCTTGTGATCTTCGGGAATCGCTTTCGGGGATGGCGTACTTTGGGCGTATTTTCACCTGTATTTATTATAAATACTACAAAATATATTTTGAACACTACAAGTGGAAATATATTAGTAATAAATGTATATGAGTATAAAAAGGTATAGTTTTACTCTCTTTATGGTAGTAAGTTGGCCGGGAAAATATGTCGTTAGTGACCGTCAACGACATACTTATGAGAGATTCGGTCACTAACACTTCTTTAGCGGGGTAAGCCAATAATGATATGATAAGTGATAAACAAAGGCAAAGTTAACACACACAGAGATGTAGGCATAGACTACTCACTACTCAAACTAACGTGGACTTACGTTAAGAGACGAAATTCTTATGTAGTATTAAATCTACTAAGTCAAACATCTACCCTAGGTCATATATTATCATATCTGACATAACAACCATGAATCTATGCATCCTGAAGATTTATAAGGAGAACCAAGAACAAAACATGATAATCCTCAAAACCATGTTCAACTAGTCTTATAACCGAGGGGTGGATTAGAAAGGACTCAACAGGAATATCACACCCGCGATCTACCACACAACCAGTTATAAGATGCATCCGTAGATAGATCATATCTAAGCACCATGCTTACATAATTATTTCTATCACCTAACCCACTCGAGATTTGAATTAGGCGCTCTACAAATAGATACATGAACTCACAATTAATCATGACCATATCAAATATACTACTAGAATAAACTAAGAACATAGCAAACCAATACTTAATATTGAAATAGAATAAAGTCATGGATACAAGACAATACCGTAATGACTTGAAGATCGAGAATCTGGGTTGGCAACACCCGGCTCTATTTGAATCGACTTGCTAGTCTAACTAGAGGAACTAGAACTAGAAGAACTAGAACTAGACAAGTAGCTACCTAATCTCACGGTGGAGAAGCTCTCTTCTACTTCTTTGGCTTGAATGAATTGATAATCGGTTAGGGTTTCACCACGGGGTCGAGGGGGTCTTGTTATATAGCCCCGAGGCGATGAACCATAGCCATTGGATCAAACCGACCTTGATTGATGGATGGGATTGCTCCTCATAGGCGGTTTAGAACCGACATAGCTGGGTGTGGCTGACAGGTGGGCCCAGGCCGCGACCGCCCTTGGCCCCGACGCGGCCCCCCTCTGCTCTGCCGGTGGGTCCCAACCTCTTACGTGTTGTCTGCGGTGTCTTACGGAATGTTCTTATGTGGGCATCAAGTTGAGATATGTTACGGATACGTCTTTGTGTCATAGGGCTTCTAAAACTCTGGACTTTTCCTGTTAAATCCTTGAAAAATATATAATTCACCAAAACACGTGGAAATTGTCAATATAAGCCCTATGTCTATGTGGATATTCATTTTATGCCCTTATTTCATGTTTAGTTGACATATAAAAGTATTCAATAAGAGATGTCAACAGCACTCCTCTTCTTTCTCTTGCTTCATCTCTAATGTGAGTTTATCTCAGGACTTTCCCCAAGCTTATTTGAGAGTTTCTTTTTCTGCAGGGGTTAGTTCAACAAAATATCCAATATCCACAATAGCATACCATTGGCTCAAAAATCAACCTAGACACCACGTCTAATTTGACTTAGGAGGGCATTTTAACCTAAGCACATGCTTAATTTTAAAAGGCCTTTGGAGATAAGATCATAACTCCTAAACTAGGCACCATGCTTCATTTAAGAGATGTATGAACTTATTCCAAACCTGAGCATACTAAAGTAGACAAATGGTTGCATGAAGGCATTAAAGAGATTTACTCAAATGGAGATGAAATAGTGTAGCAACTTGAGCATGTCTTAAAAGGCGAGAACAACCAAGATAAGGTAGCAACATGACAAAATTATTAACGTGAATGATTCATTGTTGCATGATAATTGGTTGGACGTACCTTTATATTGTCATCCTTCTTTCTTTTTGCTCTAAACCTGAAATGGTTAGTAACAAAAATACCCGAAGGAATATTCTCATGCATGATTATATCTCTATGCTCACTACACAAGGGGTATTATAGCAAAATATCTACACTGATATTCTTTCCCCTTAGAGTGCTTGTTTTAGGACAAAAAGCTCGTCCTTGGGAAATCTTCAAATATAATTCAAGATGATGAAGAGGTTTTCCCTTATATCACCAATCTCAACATTCAAGCCAATAAGATCAACAACCACACTTTCTAAATCCTTATGAACAATTATCTCAAGGGGGTTTGAGATCTTGTAGGTGGCAAGATTAGAGATGGCAATTAATTCAGGAGTTTGCTCACATGGGCAAGGATTGAATAGAATATTTAGGATGTAACTCCTATGCTCATGGATGTTCTCGGACCATTGATAATGCTCTTTACGGTCTCATTAGATCCTTCATGATGTCTATACTTGGGTTTCTAAGATCGTAGGTAGACTCAAAAAAACACTAACACTAGAGGATTCATTGGGGTCAAGGATGAGGTTGAAGATGGGTTTGGATAAGTTATCTAGTCGAAATAGAAGGGAAGAAGATACGAATGGATTCTAGATAGCTTCTCTAAGAGGATTTGGTGTATAGGCTCTCCAAGGTCTCCTGTGAAGCTAGGAGTTTGTTTCCCAAAGTCATCACCATAAAAGAATCAAGGGTAGAATTACTTCTTCCCTTGGAGGGGTTTAAGTATTGATGATTTAGGATTGGTAGCTAAATCAAGGGATGAAATGATTATGGTCCGGCTATCAAAACTTCTTCTTTGGTCTAGAGGATGATTCCTTTTCTTCCTTTGGGTGTTCATGGAAAATTCTAAGAAAAAAATCACACCTCGATGAGTTTTTGTAAGACAAACCTTGCTTTTAGAAAAAGAAAAGAGAAGTTCCTCGAAATCATGATGGTCATGCGAACAACTTTTCTAGGATGAGATCCAAATACATTATCTTTTTTTTAAAGGATAGGATTTGGCCCGAGGTTAACTTCAGAATTCTCTCCTATAATGGGTTGTTTCATCATCATTTAGATCAACCGCAGACACAGCTCATAGCCAGGTGATAGGATAGGTTCTATAGATTCTAGTGGCCTGAACTTGTGCTTGTCTCACCTCCCTATAATCACAGATCAATTCTTCTCTGAATGTTGCACAAGCACAAAATGAAGATTCCCCTTTTGCTGAAAATTCCAGAAACTCCGAAGACCAACCAAAAATTGGTAATTACATAATCTCTCATATTTTCCTTTATTTTTTCCGGTCGAAAGTATTAACAAAACTCATCTTTGGCCTTTTACGTTGCAGGACGGGGCGATATATTGACAACATAACGGCGAGTCTTACGAATCAAAAAACTCAATCCATGGGAAGACGAGGGAGCAAAGATAATGAACACATCAACACTAACCATGAAGATTTAGAACCTGATGCTGATGATTCTCTTCGAGATGATAATGCTCAAATCGAGGAATCAAGCCAATCCTGCTCCAAAATCTCTTATTACCATAAATTCATCCTCTTAGAGCAGTCATCTTAAGGGTGATAGATCCCCTTCTGTTTCAAATGTGGGTAGATCTCCTCGACCACCTCCCAATCAACAGCACATAGAGCAGGTAACCTTTTTCCTCTACCATGTGATCTTGAAATAAACATTCTTTCGGGTTTACCTGACACATCTCCATCCAGGACAAAGATGAGCCGGCAATCAGCATGTCTTTCTTCCTCAGAGACACCCTTGATCAAGGAGAGGAAGTCACATCTCAGCAGAATCTTTCTGAAGATAACCTGGCAAGGCTAAAAGAAATCATCCTCCTGCTTGGTAATGACACAAGTACACTGGTTCAGCATGCTACCAAGATAAAGGAGTTGGCCGAACTTATTGATCAGGAGATTCTAGCTTCTCTTCAACCTGCAATGAACTATGTGCTTCATTTGGATCATCAGGTTATTACAATCAAATTAGCCAACAAGCATTCTGCTTCCAAGTCATCCTTGTTGGCTGCCATGGAATCCACAAAGAAGGAAACCACACTGCATTCAAAGTTCAAGGTGACAAAATCTCTGGACAAATTGGAAGCCTGAGGCGGGCGATCTTGAGAAAAAAGTTCGCTGAAAATCAACTAAGCGAGAATGGAATCGAACAATTCTGCGAGAGAAAAAAAGCAAATAGGCGGCTTTCTGAAACTCTGAACCGCCAAAGTTACAATAAGAGAGAATCATGAAGAGCACCAAAAGCTCAAGGCTAAGGTTTCCAATCTGTTAATTCTAGAGGAAGAGGATAAGAAGGCCTTAGCTGAAGCGAAACGAGGATCAAAGTCGCAATCGTTTACGACATGAAAGCTTTTTTGAACATGTAACCTTGTGAAAACAATTTGTCCGTGTTATCTTGTAACTGAATCTTTGGATTAGCACTCACGGTAGTTAATACTTGATTGTATTTTTGTTTCTTCCATCCTCTTATTAGTGAATTATCTATTGTGTCGAATCGTAGCATTACCGAGCGAGGTATGGCCGATAGATCGGAACATTTCTTGGGGATTGTCCGGCCCATTTACCAGTCGGCCCGGTACGCTTTAAAGCCCACATTGTAATCCACTGCGGTTATTTAGCTGGTCTATAAAACAAAGATACTTTCCACTATAATCGCCACCAAGAATCAAAACCTATACGCTTCGACCTTCTCATCTTTTTCTCTACCAAATAGAGAAAAACCCTTAATCTCGACAAGCATCCATGGCAAGCAGCGGCAATGATAGCGGCAAGCGTCCTATCGAAGACGAAGCGGAAGGAAGTCAAGCTCCACAACGCCGTCGTCTCGAGTAAGAATCCCTTTCTCTTTACCCCCTGCGGTTTTAGATCTTACTGTTCATCTTCTTGTTTTTTCCAATCTGACCAACCTTTTCCCGAATCCATCATTTTTTCTTGATTAGGCGCTTCTGCCTCCGTTCCCCAAATGGCGGCTCAGGGCTCTCCTTCTTCCCCATCGGGGTCTTCCTCCTCGTCTTCCAACCGTTCTTCATCAATGGCGTTGGAATACTACTCTGATCCTGAGGAGGATCTGTGGTACCAGCAGGAGAAGAAGAAAAAGGAAGAAATTATAAAGGAGTTTGGTGAATACTCCATGAATGCCTGTGTTCGGAACATCAACCAGGAAGATTCCATCAGGCAGCTCTGTAACGCCAATGCAGGTTATTCCAAGATCCTGTTTCATCTGTGATCTTGCATCTTTTCTTCATCTGATAGTTCTTCTTGCTTATCACGGCCACAATGCGATGAAAATGTCGGCGATGGCGTTGTTGTTCGGTTGAAGGCTGAGAATGCATGCCTGACGGCGGCTGCCTCCCGTGCTCCTGACAAAGTGAAGGCACGGGGTGAGATGGTGGCGGAGCACCTTGATGACATGGCGGACAACCGCATCGACAAAGTCGCCATCCAGGGTATGCACCTAGGCGCAACCATGAGTTTGACAGCATTGTCAACTCAGACTGGTGAAGACTACTCCGTTCACCCAGTCAGCTTCCGTGAGGCTCCAGAGGACATTGACAACATTGAGGAATCCATGGATGTGTATGAGGATCATGCCACCACTGTAGCCTTGTCCAACGATCCACATGCTGTCTTCAACCTCCTGGAGGATTAGTTTGTATCTAGGACGAACAAGCAATGAAATCCTTTTTTGTCCATATTAATTGCTCTGAATTCTCAACTTTTTTTGTTGTATGCTTACGTTTGGAATCCTTGCGAATCGAACAACCGAAAATGTTACCCGAAGCGGTGGCGTCGCCATTGTAGCCGAATTCTTTAATAATATTAAAATTCAGCTTCCGGATAACTCGCGAGCACTTTGTTCCTTTGCGCCCTTTGAATGCATCCCTACTTTTCCTGCTCCCAATAAACCGACCAAGGGTAAAATTGTCAGTCAGTTGGAAGGCGAAGCGTGCAGCGTTAGCTTCTTCAATAAGCAATCTTGAAAAATATCTTTTACTCGGCCAATTAGTCAGCATTTTATAGAGTGCTTGGCCTCCCCCTTCAATACTTGGCTTTATATACCCAAGGCTACTCAGGATTGCCACTGTAGTTTTACCAACCACATCACTCTCATTGCTGGTTTGCCACTCACTTGCCCCGAGCGGCTCCAATGGCGGACAAGGGGAAAGAACTTGCTGAAGAGTCATCTGTTCATGGCCCTCCACCACCGACTCCTCATTTGCTAGGGTAAGCTTTGATTCCTACAGATCTTACCATCCTTTTGATCTTGTTACATTCTAATCCTTTGCTTCCTTTATAGTTCGCCAGTGCTCCCAGACTTCATGTTTGGGACTAGACGCATCCCAATTCCAATCCCGTCGGACTCTTCTGACGAGGATTCCCCTGCAGATGTGGAAACTCTTAGTCGACAACAAGCTTGCGAAGAGAAGCGCCCGTCATGAGAGAACTCGAGGCGGATCTAGATGTGACGAGCTCTTATGCTGCTGCAGAGCGCGAGCGCCATATGTATCTGGAGGTTCACATCGGAGGTGACTTGAGTTTTGAACCCATCCTTTTCATTTGCTCTTGCTTCAACAAACTGACTTATCATTGTGTTTTGTTCAGAACTCTCCGGGCGTCATAACTGCCTTCGCGGAGCTGTATCGAGGTGCAGTGCGGGCGCCGACATGCCGTGAACTCTCGATTGCCTCGCGTGCGGCGATCATCGACAAGATCAAAGAAGCCATGAAGAAAAAGTGAAGATCTATAGGCAAAAACCTTGCGAATAGTACTTAGGATTAGAACAAGTAAAAATCCTTTGTAACATATTCGGCAATGCCTTGTAAAGAATTTGAATAAAAAATCTCTTTTGCTCTATATTGGTACTTTTGTGTTTTTTGTACTAAAGGCGACGTAACACTTTATGCCAGCTATTGTCCAATCTCTATGGAGTATTTTTCTGCTAAAGGCGATGATTCATTCATCGGCTATTCTTGTAGATGAAAAAGTTCTTTGCTAAACTACTGAATTTCATATGTCAGCCAGCCTCTTTTGCTCACATTGATTTTTAAGCTGACACGAAATCTCTTCTAATAATCTAAAAATTGTTATGAGAGCCGACTACCTCGATCGGCTGTTGATCCTTATAGCGAGTACTGACAAGACCTTCATCCCACTCTCTTCCCGAGAAGCATTCTACACCTTCGTATTCCCAGAACGATGGTTCCGTAATAAATGGCGACACTTATTGAATCATCGGCTTGTATGACCTCAACGTCATCACCGTTCCAATCGGATAAGAACTTGATGCATGGTAGATGGGACGCAACAATTAGCATGGATCCAATCCCTTCCAAGAAGTAAGCTGTAGGACCCCTTACTGTTGACCACAAAGAAGGTAGTGATCAGAGTTTTTGAGCCGATCATCAACTCAACGTGAACGGCACCGTGAGTCTCTGAAGGATTGCCAGCAAAGTCTCTAAGCACAATGTCTATCTTTAGCAAATCCTCCTTGGTCATCCCCAGCTTCCTGAAAGTTGTGTATGCCATGATGTTGATAGCAGCTCCTCCGTCAACAAACATGTGAGTTAGGGGTTTTCCATTGACGAATCCTTTCAGGTAAAGAGGCTTTAGATGATTATGCTTCCTGGGTCTATCAAACACGGCTTGTCGTGAAAGAGCCAACTGTCCCAGGAGGTCAATCATCTCTTTGTTGTCAAAATCAGAGTAAGATTCTTCATCTGAGTAAGCATCTTCCTCCTTTGGATTCGCAATTGCCTGTTCTGTAGGAGCTGCAAACTCTATCGGGATATAGAAGACCATGCTAACGTCTGCCGAACGCCCGCTTGCCGAACACTCTTCTGCCGAATGACTGGCTTCTTGAGTTTTCTTCTTTGGGCGACACACTTGCTTGCGTCCGGCTGCATGCTGCCTCCTTGAGTTCCCTATTTCTGAGGCATTGAACCCTTCTCTTCTGGCTCTTCCTCAAACCTGGAGGGCACCATTGTCCCTTCTGCCACATGTACTCCTGAGGAGAGTCCAGATCATCTTCAGAATCCTCAACATCAGCCCATGCTTGATCAGCAATTCTTTTACTGGTGTGAGACCTGTTAGCTTCTATTTTTAAGCGCCGATCATCCTCTGGGAAGCGTGCCTCCAGTCTTTCTTGGATGGGACGGTCGGTTGACTCGTGCCTGTCTGTACCCGTGGTATTGCTCACTGCATTCAGGGTAGTTGTTCCTAGCAGGAAACTTCAAGCCTTCATTCCAGCAATGTCTGAACAAAGGACAGTCGCAATGAGACTCCTCTCGTTCTCTCATGTACTCCTCCTATTCTAGGTGATACATTTCCTCCTCGTACCTCTGCTGTTCCTCTGTGAGCTCTTGATCTGTACGGTACTACTTCTCTTGCTGCCTTTGCCACTTGTTCAGCAGTATACGAGATGTCACCCTTGGTTTGGAGGTCTCTCCTTTCTCTGTTCGGCTATTCAGGAACCGAACACTACGCTCTTGAAGCTCTATACCAGTCACCTGCCGACTAGGGTCAACTGAGCCACTTTGCTTTGCCCTATCAGAAGTTAGTACTTTTATTCGGCCCTTGCCTTTGGGATCACTTGCAGATACCATATTTGTGTCAAAGGCAACCATGCCTGCTGGGAAAGGCTCCTTGTCCACAATACTTTGATGTTGTATAGCCCTTTGGATTTGCTGCCTGAATATTCGGCAGTCATTGATGTTGTGGGAACTCATGTCATGGAGGCCACAATACTTTCCAGTCTTGACCCAGTCGGGACGCCGCATAGAATGATTCTCTGGCAGTTTAATGCACCCTTGAGTGTCTTCATCCAGTGCTGGTTAACCTGGAAAGGCTCTTTGCCCCAGACAAATTCGGTAGCTGCTATGCCTTCCTAGCCATCATCTTCATCTTCTGTCCCCTCCAGAAAGTATTGATATGCTTCATAGGCTACATTCACTATGTAAAAAAAGGCCTCTACAGTCGCGCGTTGAGGGCTTCTACGATCGCTTGGCTGCCTCGCCCATTAGGTCTCTAAATGTCGACTTTACGCACTGTCCCTTAGCGGCGCCTGCGCATGCTTTATCTGACGCCGGGATTTCGTGCGTCTCAAACTTCCCGTCTGTAGTGAGCCCTTGTTACACACGCCGTGGAACGCCTATGTCCCGGGGTTTTGCTCGACCGGGTCTACGGTATCTGCACATACCCTGTCTAAGATGCGACCGTACCTCGAAACCTCACTGCACCCGTGGCATCGATGTCGGTACCGCGTCAAAAGTAGTGACGCCCGAGCGACATACGACGTAGAAGCTTCGACTACACAGACCCATTTTACAAAACTACGTCTGTAACAATGATGCGCATGTCGACGCCAAGTCGCGGCGTGCCACGCGTCTGTGAATCGTAACCGCACGCACGCCCGCCGCGGTGAAACGTCGTCGTAAAGCATTAGTAATATCTGGACCGTGCGGGCGATAACCGGCGTAATACGGCGGCGAGATTACTGTACATACGCCAAACCCCGGGTTTGTGGTTTCGCTTCATTTACGACGCGTGTGTAGATTACTTGTCTGTAGTTCCTTAACCCTTTTACATACGTTCATTTTGTCCGCCACGTCTGTAGCTTTCGCTTAGTTTACAGATGTGGTTTTTTTTTCGACCGTAATCGTTCCGCATTTTTCGGGCGCTTGTAACGGATGCTCGACCGCAGCTACCGGGAAATTACGGATGTGTGTCCCTTTGGCGTGTCTCGCGCCGAGGTTTCTATTTCGAGCGTGTTTACCCGGTGCTCGACAGAAACCGACGCCGACACTACGTACGATGGTTCACGCAGGCGCGCATCGGAAACACCTGTCGTTAATTATTTAGATATTACAGACGGATTCACGCGATAGAAACTATTCTGAAACCCACGGACGCTCATTAGCCGCGGTGGTCCTGCGTACTTATTCGCTTATTACGCATTTAAGATGGGTCTCAGACGTGTCGGTGACTAGAGATGCCTCTAGAAAATGAGACGCTCAGATTAATGATGACGTCGCAGACGCTGCTTAGAACTGTCTGCCGACCAAAGCATTGGTATTATTAATACATATATAATACATATACACAAAGTCCCATCAAAAACAAATGGCGACGCGCTGCGGCATGGAAAATTCATGTGTATTTCTTAAAATTCATGTGTATCTCTCGAAAATTCATGTGTATCTCGAATGTTCTTCACACGTACATACCCGATTGTTCAGGGCATGCCACACGATTGTTCACAACACAAATAACACAGTTCAAATGCATATATCCACCGATCGTCATGCAGCAAGGGAAACGAGAAGGAACTCACGGTTCACGAAACGAATACTCGCCTTCAGGGCTGATGATCTCTTCCATAACAAACTTGGCGATCTCCTCTAATATCCTCCGAATTAATCGAATTTTCGAGACAAATCAAAATCCTAATACAAAGAAAAGGTAGGCATAAGTGTTCATTGTACACATGGTCTTTATTGCCAAACAAAGGTAGGCACATGATGGAGCTGCACTTCGAGTTACCTCGTGACGGTCCAGATGAACTTGTTTCATCGCAGCCAGGAAGTGGTGGGCCGTGTAGAACCCACATGTCTTTTCATCGGTTTGCGACGGGGCAATCGCAAACATATGAAACACGATGGTTATTCACGTAATGGAAACACGCACGGGTGCGAGAACTCCAAGTGAAGCACTACTTACATCGTACATTCTTGTTTGGACCTCCATGCTTCTTGCCTGAAACATGCTTGTTTGGACCTTGCCGTCCTGCTGTTGAGCCACGCTTCAGATTCTCAGCAGCTGCACTCTGAGAGGCACTCTGGACATTCTTGTCATGCGAGCCACTCCCCGCATTCTCAGCCCCTGCAGCCTGCGAAGCACTCTGGTCATCCTTGCCTTGAGAGCCAGTTTCCACATCGTTAGCCGATGCACTCTGCAAGGCACTCGATCGTCATTGGCATGCGGCGAGTCGCCCGCATTCCCATCCATTGCAGCCTGAGAGGGACTCTGATCATTGCTGTCATTCCCATTTAAGCTGCGTGTCATACAGTCCTTTAGATTGACTTTCATTGAGGCGGCAGAAGTAGGCACAGGAGGTTTTGGGGCGGTAAAAGAAGAGAGCTAGAATGCTACAGTAAGACGGGCTCCGCTCCACTGGATCATCTTACACATAGCCTGTCCAAGAGCCTTAATCTCGCCTGTCGGAGGATCCAGTAGTGTAGCCTCAAAACCAGGAGTTACATGATCAATAGAAACAATAGAATGTCCTTCCAGTATTGGTTGACCTTAAAGATGTAGTTGATTCGGGTATACCATTCCCCTTGCTACCTCAACCAGATAACCTCGAGTCTTCACTGCAAGGGTACATGGTGCTGACGTGGAAAGTATCTCAACTGCAGCATCCGGTTCATCATTCGCTTCTCGCACGCAGCTGCTCTTCACACCACCTACACGGCTAGGGGTGTTGGCAGGCAGTGAACCATGTCCTCCTGATTCCAACGCCGCCACCTTAGCTGTGAGCTCATCTAGTTGAGGTCCAAACTCTTCTCTATATGCTTCGGCCAATGCACCTGGAGACTTCCTCTTTCTGTACATGTCGGCGCAAGCCGGCCAAAACTTCCAACCAGCCATACTAGACATACCACGCACACGCCCTGTCTGCTCTGGGGTGCCCAGGACCTCTGTGAGCATATCTCTTTCCCTTACACCAGTGCCCTCAGAAGAAGCACAGGCGGTCTTCTCTAAAACCTTCTCAGATAAAGACCGAGACTCTTCACCTGACCAAACAATTGCAGCCTTATTACTTGACACAGCCAGACTACACCGTGCACGCAAAAATGCCGAGCGCGGTTCACTGGAAATTCATGCCAAGTATTCTTGATGCTATTGTGGAGTAAGTAAGTGTCCTCCTTCTCCCACACTTCGAACTTTGCCTCATAACCTCATGTCCCCAGGCAGTGGTCATGCTTGTTCTTCTCCCTAAGCCGCTAGCATCTCTCACTTGTTGCCGCCTCTTTGCTGCTCTTCGCTTCAAATAAAGCTGCCCAATCATCCTTGGTGATGTATGGGTGCTTCACCGTGGCATCCAACCCCTTCATGACGTAATTCCGCACTAGATTGCTTTTGAAGGTCCTAAAACTTTTGCCTACTGACTGCCACAGCTTCTTACATGCTATGGGCCTTAAGTTGCCTACAAACTCCAATGAATTCTGGACACAGTCCTCAAATAAGAATTCCTTTGTTGCAGCGCTTAAGGAAGAGACTGAATCTGTGAGCAAGGGGACCCTTTCTCTAGCAATCGACCGCAAGTCTCTTCATTCTTAGCATGGCCACCTTCTCGGGAAACCCGTTCGTCTTGAGCGCCGTGACAACTATCTTGCCTTCTGGCCACCTTGTGTGTGTCCTGACCCTCCACTTTCGCACCGGAAAGCCAGATGGCTGCCCCTCTCCAGTAAAAAATCCCAAACGCCCCCCTGTGGTACCATTATCTCTCTCTCGCCCCCCTGTGGTACCATCATCTATCTCTTGCTCTGTCTCTTCATATGTAGCTCTCCAGCCATCCTCTAGAGAATAAGTTGTTTCATTGCCAGATGATGTTGTAAATGTGCCATCAGACACCTACATCAAACACATTTAGGTTACACAGAGAAGTCAATAGCTAGCACTAAGCAAAAAGCTAACAATAAGTAGGGTTTGTATATCACATAGCTGCAGCTACCATTTTTTTCGAAAGTTTACGTCGTCAACACCAAGACACATGACAAAGCTTCACCGGCAGTTCTAGGGGTGAGGAAAAGGTACAGTCATTGTTCTATCTTGAGAACGTATATTCATCTCTATAAATAAAATAAGCAGCAGTAGTTGCAGTTTCCTATGACAAAACCACACAGATAACAACATTATAGTAACACTCAGGTGTCAAGTTCAGTATCTACAACTAAAAATATCCATGTGAGGATAAAATTATACAGTTCAATTCAAACATATGGCTTTTTATGAGGACTAAAACAAACCACCGAGGCGAGAACAAATAAAATGTCGAAAAACGGAAAGGAAGCCGAAATATGTTGGTCGTAATATGAATGAGACCATCCAACACCTTTTCCAAGATTGTCCGTATTCGAAAACGGTATGGAGGATCATCTTTTATGCTACTGGCCTAAACCAGCCTAGATCTATATAAGCCATATGTTTGGTACATGGCTTACTAATCAGAATAAAAGGATTAGAAACTTGATTTGGGTTGGGTTGGTGTCACAGCTATATGCTGGGTCATTTGACGCTGTCGAAACGATATTATCTTTAACAAAATGAAAGTTTTCTCGTTGTCGAAGGTTATTTTCAGATGAGCCTATTGGCTGCGGTACTGAGCCCAGTTGCAGCATGATGAACAGGACAGGAACACACTCTGGCTAATTAGCAGAAAACTAGAAGTGGTTACTTTGGAGTTTCCCAATAGTGGGTGGAAGCACATTTATCATTTGCTTTAGTTCTCTTTATCTGTTTTAGAGACTTGTTTTGCTCTACCTTTTTATCCACTACTTGTAATAATTGGCTGTGCACATCCTCGGATGTAGAGGCCGGATGTTTTTCTCATCCATTATCTAAAAAAAAAAGCTTCGTCGCCTGAACAGATTTGAAAATTTCAGTCACCTGGAAATTCGCAAGGCCCTAATATTATACAGTTCAATTCTGTAATAGGAAGTCTATGAGGACTACACAATCCACGAGGCACGAGATCACAAAAAATTGCACTCTGTTTCCAAATTGTAACTTCGCTTTGACTTTTTTGTTCGGTCCATTTTGCTATGTATCCGAGGCATATTATTGTATCTAGATACATAGCTAAATGGATGTACCAAAAAAGTCAAAAGCTTAATTTACAAGTCGAAACGGAGGAAGTAGTTCAGAATAGAGGAATATAAACAAACTGTAGTTTAGCAACAGTTCGTTTAGTGGGAAAATTTTTGTAAGACAGGATAGTAGTAGTACTCGACGGAGAGCCGGTGTTCTCATGCTTGTGTATTCATCTATGAAGAAAATAAGCGTGAATTAACACCTTTCCTCACTACCGGCGAATGAAAAATTCGCGACACCGATGATGCGTTGATGCCCGGAAATCACTGAAGTAGCTACGTCGCTGAACAGATTTGAAACTTTCAAATGAAATTTGCAAGGCCCCTAATATTATACGATTCAATTCTCGTAATAGGCAGTCTGTCGACTACATAATCCACAGAGGCACAAATCATAAAAAAATTGCACTCCCTCCGTTTCCAAATTGTAAGTCGCTTTGACTTTTTGGTTCGTCCATTTTGCTATGTATCCGGGCATATTATTGTATCTAGATACATAGCTAAATGGATGTACCAAAAAAAGTCAAAGCGACTTACAAGTCAAAACGGAGGAAATAGTTCAGGAATAGGAATATAAACAAACTGTAGTTTAGCAACAGTTCGTTTAGTGGGAAAAATTTTTGTAAGACAAGATAGTAGTAGTACTCTCGCAAAAATGTCGGTGTTCTCATGCTTGTGTATTCATCTATAAAGAAAATAAGTAGCAGAATTATCGGCTTTCCTCACTAGGAAAAACTAGAAAGCAAGCCAGAAATGTGTTGGTTGTAATATGAATGAGACCATCCAACACCTTTTCCAAGATTGTCCGTATTCAAAAGACGGTATGGAGGATCATCTTTTATGCTACCGCCTAAACCAGCCTAGATCTACATAAGCCATATGTTT
Source organism: Hyparrhenia diplandra (assembly GCA_015847255.1). Lineage (NCBI taxonomy): Eukaryota > Viridiplantae > Streptophyta > Magnoliopsida > Poales > Poaceae > Hyparrhenia > Hyparrhenia diplandra. The sequence goes on along the minus strand of JADLZK010001982.1, from coordinate 15,942 downwards.
GGTACATGGCTTACTAATCAGAATAAAAGGATTAGAAACTTGATTTGGGTGGCGCCACAGGTATATGCTGGGCCATTTGGCGCTTTGTCGAAATGATATTATCTTTAACAAAATGATAGTTTTCTCGTTGTCGAAGGTTATTTTCGGATGAGCCTATTGGCTGCGCGATCGAGCCCCGCCTGAAGCGTGATGAACAAGACAAGAACACACTCTCGCTAATTAGCAGAAAACTAGAAGTGATTACTTTGGAGTTTCCCTATAGAGGGTGGAAGCACATTTATCATTTGCTTTAGTTCTCTTTATCTGTTTTAGAGACTTGTTTTGCTCTACCTTTTTATCCACTACTTGTAATAATTGGCTGTGTACATCCTCGGATGTAGAGGCCGGATGTTTTTCTCATCCATTATCTAAAAACAAAAAAAGCTTCATCGTCTGAACAGATTTAAAAATTTCAGTCACCGGAAATTAGCAAGGCCCTAATATTATACAGTTCAATTCAGAATAGGCGTCTATGAGGACTACACAATCCACGAGAGGCAATGTGATCACAAAAAATTGCCTTCCCTCCGTTCCAAATTGTAAATCGCTTTGACTTTTTGGTTCGGCCCATTTTGCTATGTATCCAAGCATATTATTGTATCTAGATACATAGCTAAATGGATGTATCAAAAAAAGTCAAAAGCGATTTACAAGCTGAAACGGAGGAAATAGTTCAGAATAGAAATATAAAACAAACCGTAGTTTAGCAACAGTTCGTTTAGTGGAAAAATTTTTGTAAGACAAGATAGTAGTAGTACTTTCGACAGAAAGCGGTCGGTGTTCTCATGCTTGTGTATTCATCTATAAAGAAAATAAGCAGCAGAATTATCGGCTTTCCTCACTAGGAAAAACTAGAAAGCAAGCCAGAAATGTGTTGGTTGTAATATGAATGAGACCATCCAACACCTTTTCCAAGATTGTCCATATTCGAAAACGGTGCGGAGGATCATCTTTTATGCTACTTGGCCTAAACCAAATTTAGATCTACATAAGTCATATGTTTGGTACATGGCTTACTAATCGTAATAAAAGGATTAGAAACTTGATTTGGGTTGGCGTCACGACTCTATCTTTGGGCCATTTGGCCGTTTGTCGACGATATTATCTTTTACAAAATGATAGTTTTCTCGTTGTCGAAGGTTATTTTTAGATGAGCCTATTGGCTGCGGTACTGAGCCCAGTTGCAGCGTGATGAACAAGACAAGAACACACTCTCGCTAATTAGCAGAAAACTAGAAGTGATTACTTTAGAGTTTCCCTATAGAGGGTGGAAGCACATTTATCATTTGCTTTAGTTCTCTTTATATCCGCTTTAGAGACTTGTTTTCCTCTACCTTTTATCCACTACTTGTAATAATTGGTCGTGTACATCCTCTGGATGTAGAGGCCGGATGTTTTTCTCATGCATTATCTAAAAACAAAAAAGCTTCGTCGCTCGAACCGATTTGAAAATTTCAACACACGGAAATTAGCAAGGCCCTAATATTATACGATTCAATTACTGTATAGGCGTCCTGTGAGGACTACACAATCCACGAGGCACGGATCACAAAAAAATTGCACTTCCTTCAGCCAAATTGTAAAAGTCGCTTTGACTTTTTGGTTCGTACATTTGCTATGTATCCAGGCATATTATTGTATCTAGATACATAGCTAAATGGATGTACCGAAAAAGTCAAAGCGACTTACAAACTGAAACGGAGGAAGTAGTTCAGGAATAGAGGAAAATAAACAAACTGTAGTTTAGCAACAGTTCGTTTAGTGGGAAAATTTTTTGTAAGACAAGATAGTAGTAGTACTTTCGACAGAGCGCGTCGGTGTTCTCAAGCTTGTGTATTCATCTATGAAGAAAATAAGCGGCGGAAATTAACACCTTTCCTCACTACCGGCGAATGAAAAATTCGCGACACGGATGATGCGTTGATGCCTCGAAATCACTCAAGTAGCTACGTCGCCTGAACAGATTTGAAACTTTCAACACCTGAAATTTGCAAGGCCCAAATATTATACAGTTCAATTCTGTAATAGGCAGTCCTCGTCGACTACACAATCCACGTGAGGCAATGATCACAAAAAAATTGCACTCCCTCCGTTTCCAAATTGTAAGTCGCTTTTGACTTTTTGGTTCGTCCATTTTGCTATGTATCCAGGCATATTATTGTATCTAGATACATAGCTAAATGGATGTACCAAAAAAAGTCAAAGCGACTTACAAGCTGAAACGGAGGAAGTAGTTCAAAATAGAGGAATATAAACAAACTGTAGTTTAGCAACAGTTCGTTTAGTGGGAAAATTTTTGTAAGACAAGATAGTAGTAGTACTCGACAGAGCAGTCAGTGTTCTCATGCTTGTGTATTCATCTATAAAGAAAATAATTAGCAGAATTATCGGCTTTCCTCACTAGGAAAAACTAGAAAGCAAGCCAGAAATGTGTTGGTTGTAATATGAATGAGACCATCCAACACCTTTTCCAAGATTGTCCGTATTCAAAGACGGTATGGAGGATCATCTTTTATGCTACTGGCCTAAACCAGCCTAGATCTACATAAGCCATATGTTTGGTACATGGCTTACTAATCAGAATAAAAGGATTAGAAACTTGATTTGGGTGGCGTCACAGGTATATGCTGGGCCATTTGGCGCTGTCGAAATGATATTATCTTTAACAAAATGATAGTTTTCTCGTTGTCGAAGGTTATTTTCAGTTGAGCCTATTGGCTGCGGTACTGAGCCCAGTTGAAGCGTGATGAACAAGACAAGAACACACTCTCGCTAATTAGCAGAAAACTAGAAGTGATTACTTTGGAGTTTCCCTATAGAGGGTGGAAGCACATTTATCATTTGCTTTAGTTCTCTTTATCTGTTTTAGAGACTTGTTTTGCTCTACCTTTTATCCACTACTTGTAATAATTGGTCGTGTACATCCTCGGATGTAGAGGCCGGATGTTTTTCTCATCCATTATCTAAAAACAAAAAAAAAGCTTCATCGTTCGAATAGATTTAAAATTTCAGTCATCGGAAATTAGCAAGGCCCTAATATTATACGCTTCAATTTCAGAATAGGCGCCTATGAGGACTACACAATCCACGTGAGGCAATGTATCACAAAAAATTGACCTTTGCCTCCGTTCCAAATTGTAAGTCGCTTTGACTTTTTTGTTCGTCCATTTTGCTATGTATCCAAGCATATTATTGTATCTAGATACATAGCTAAATGGATGTATCAAAAAAGTCAAAGCGACTTACAAGCTGAAACGGAGGAAATAGTTCAGGAATAGAGGAATATAAACAAACTGTAGTTTAGCAACAGTTCGTTAGTGGAAAATTTTTTTGTAAGACAAGATAGTTGTAGTACTTTCGACAGAAAGCGCCGGTGTTCTCATGCTTGTGTATTCATCTATAAAGAAAATAAGCAGCAGAATTATCGGCTTTCCTCACTAGGAAAAACTAGAAAGCAAGCCAGAAATGTGTTGGTTGTAATATGAATGAGACCATCCAACACCTTTTCCAAGATTGTCCATATTCGAAAAACGGTGCGGAGGATCATCTTTTATGCTACTGGCCTAAACCAAATTAGATCTACATAAGTCATATGTTTGGTACATGGCTTACTAATCGAATAAAAGGATTAGAAACTTGATTTGGGTTGGCGCCACGCTCTATCTTTGGGCCATTTGGCGCTGTCGAAACGATATTATCTTTTACAAAATGATAGTTTTCTCGTTGTCGAAGGTTATTTTTAGATGAGCCTATTGGCTGCGGTAATCGAGCCCGATTCGCCAGCGTGATGAACAAGACAAGAACACACTCTCGCTAATTAGCGTAAAAACTAGAAGTGATTACTTTAGAGTTTCCCTATAGAGGGTGGAAGCACATTTATCATTTGCTTTAGTTCTCTTTATCCGCTTTAGAGACTTGTTTTCCTCTACCTTTTATCCACTACTTGTAATAATTGCGGTACATCCTCGGATGTAGAGGCCGGATGTTTTTCTCATGCATTATCTAAAACAAAAAAGCTTCGTCGCAAAACCGATTTGAAAATTTCAAATACCCGAAATTAGCAAGGCCCTAATATTATACGCTTCAATTGTAATAGGCGCCCAGAGGACTACACAATCCACGTAGGCACAGATCACAAAAATTGCACTTCCTCTCAGTTTCCAAATTGTAAGTCGCTTTGACTTTTTGGTTCGCACATTTGCTATGTATCCAGGCATATTATTGTATCTAGATACATAGCTAAATGGATGTACCGAAAAAGTCAAAGCGACTTACAAACCAAACGGAGGAAGTAGTTCAGAATATAGAGAAAATAAACAAACCGTAGTTTAGCAACATTCGCTTAGTGGGAAAATTTTTGTAAGACAAGATAGTAGTAGTACTCGGCTGAGCAAACCAAGTTGTTCTCAAGCTTGTGTATTCATCTATGAAGAAAATAAGCGTTGCAATTAACACCTTTCCTCTCACTACCCGCGAATGAAAAATTACGCATACCGATGATGCGTTGATGCCCGAAATCACTCAAGTAGCTACGTCGCCTGAACAGATTTGAAACTTTCAACACCGAAATTTGCAAGGCCCAAATATTATACGCTTCAATTCTATAATAGGCAGTCCCGTCAGACTACACAATCCACGAGGCACGTCACACAAAAAATTGACTCCCTCCGTTTCCAAATTGTAAAATTTTGACTTTTTGGTTCGGCCCATTTTGCTATGTATCCAGCATATTATTGTATCTAGATACATAGCTAAATGGATGTACCAAAAAGTCAAAGCGACTTTACAAGCCGAAACGGAGGAAGTAGTTCAGAATAGAGGAATATAAACAAACTGTAGTTTAGCAACAGCTTAGCTTAGTGGGAAAATTTTTGTAAGACAAGATAGTAGTAGTACTGACGGAAGCGCCGTTGTTCTCATGCTTGTGTATTCATCTATAAAGAAAATAATTAGCGTAATTATCGGCTTTCCTCACTAGGAAAAACTAGAAAGCAAGCGAAAATGTGTTGGTTGTAATATGAATGAGACCATCCAACACCTTTTCCAAGATTGTCCGTATTCAAAGACGGTATGGAGGATCATCTTTTTATGCTACCGGCCTAAACCAGCCTAGATCTACATAAGCCATATGTTTGGTACATGGCTTACTAATCGTAATAAAAGGATTAGAAACTTGATTTGGGTGGCGCCACAGTATATGCCGGGCCATTTGGCGCCGTCGAAATGATATTATCTTTAACAAAATGATAGTTTTCTCGTTGTCGGTTAAGGTTATTTTCAGCTTGAGCCTATTGGCCGCTGCATCGAAAGCCCGCTTGAAGCGTGATGAACAAGACAAGAACACACTCTCGCTAATTAGCGTAAAAACTAGAAGTGATTACTTTGGAGTTTCCCTATAGAGGGTGGAAGCACATTTATCATTTGCTTTAGTTCTCTTTATCCTGCTTTAGAGACTTGTTTTTTGCTCTACCTTTTATCCACTACTTGTAATAATTGGTCGTGTACATCCTCTGATGTAGAGGCCGGATGTTTTTCTCATCCATTATCTAAAAAAAAAAAAAAAGCTTCATCGTCCGAATAGATTTAAAATTTCAAATCATCGGAAATTAGCAAGGCCCTAATATTATACGCTTCACTTCACAGAATAGGCGTCTATGAGGACTACACAATCCACGCAGGCACGTATCACAAAAAATTAGATCGCCTCCGTTTCAATCAAATTGTAAGTCGCTTTGACTTTTTTTGTTCGTCCCATTTTGCTATGTATCCAAGCATATTATTGTATCTAGATACATAGCTAAATGGATGTATCAAAAAAGTCAAAGCGACTTACAAGCTGAAACGGAGGAAATAGTTCAGAATAGAGAATATAAACAAACCGTAGTTTAGCAACATTCGCTTAGTGGAAAATTTTTTGTAAGACAAGATAGTAGTAGTACTTTCGGCAGCAAAGGTGTTCTCATGCTTGTGTATTCATCTATAAAGAAAATAAGCAAAGAATTATCGGCTTTCCTCACTAGGAAAACTAGAAAGCAAGCCAGAAAATGTGTTGGTTGTAATATGAATGAGACCATCCAACACCTTTCCAAGATTGTCCATATTCGAAAAACGGTACGAGGATCATCTTTTATGCTACTGGCCTAAACCAAATTTCTAGATCTACATAAGTCATATGTTTGGTACATGGCTTACTAATCGAATAAAAAGGATTAGAAACTTGATTTGGGTTGGCGCCACAGCTATATGTCGGGCCATTTGGCGTTGTCGAAACGATATTATCTTTACAAAATGATAGTTTTCTCGTTTGTCGAAGGTTATTTTTAGATGAGCCTATTGGCTGCGGTATCGAGCCCTCTTGCAGCGTGATGAACAAGACAAGAACACACTCGCTAATTAGCGTAAAACTAGAAGTGATTACTTTAGAGTTTCCCTATAGAGGGTGGAAGCACATTTATCATTTGCTTTAGTTCTCTTTATCTCGCTTTAGAGACTTGTTTTGCTCTACCTTTATCCACTACTTGTAATAATTGGGTCGTACATCCTGATGTAGAGGCCGGATGTTTTTCTCATGCATTATCTAAAAACAAAAAAGCTTCGTCAGCCGAACCGATTTGAAAATTTCAGTCACACCGAAATTAGCAAGGCCCTAATATTATACAGCTTCAATTCTCAGAATAGGCGCACCGTGGAGGACTACACAATCCACAGAGGCACGTGATCACAAAAATTGCACTTCCTCTCAGCCCAAATAAGTCGCTTTGACTTTTTGGTTCGTTACATTTGCTATGTATCCGTGCATATTATTGTATCTAGATACATAGCTAAATGGATGTACCGAAAAAGTCAAAGCGACTTACAAACCAAACGGAGGAAGTAGTTCAGAATAGAGGAAAATAAACAAACTGTAGTTTAGCAACAGCCGTTTAGTGGGAAAATTTTTGTAAGACAAGATAGTAGTAGTACTTTCGACGCGCAAAAAAAGTTCTCAAGCTTGTGTATTCATCTATGAAGAAAATAAGCGCCAGAATTAACACCTTTCCTCACTACCCGGCGAATGAAAAATTCGCGACACCGGATGATGCGTTGATGCCCGAAATCACTGAAGTAGCTACGTCGCCGAACAGATTTGAAACTTTCAGTCACCGAAATTTGCAAGGCCCAAATATTATACGCTTCAATTCCTCAGAATAGGCAGTCCTCGTCGTGACTACACAATCCACGAGGCACGTATCACAAAAAAAGACTCCCTCCGTTTTGTAAGTCGCTTTGACTTTTTGATTCGTCCATTTTGCTATGTATCCAAAGCTTATTATTGTATCTAGATACATAGCTAAATGGATGTACCAAAAAGTCAAAGCGACTTACAAGTCGAAAACGGAGGAAGTAGTTCAGAATAGAGGAATATAAACAAACCGTAGTTTAGCAACAGTTCGTTTAGTGGGAAAATTTTTTGTAAGACAAGATAGTAGTAGTACTCGACAGAGCAAAAAGTTCTCATGCTTGTGTATTCGTCTATAAAGAAAATAAGTAGCAGAATTATCGGCTTTCCTCACTAGGAAAAACTAGAAAGCAAGCCAAAATGTGTTGGTTGTAATATGAATGAGACCATCCAACACCTTTTCCAAGATTGTCCGTATTCAAAAACGGTATGGAGGATCATCTTTTATGCTATGCCTAAACCAAACCAGCCTAGATCTACATAAGCCATATGTTTGGTACATGGCTTACTAATCGTAATAAAAGGATTAGAAACTTGATTTGGGTGGCGCCACAGGTATATGTCGGGCCATTTGGCGCCGCCAAAATGATATTATCTTTAACAAAATGATAGTTTTCGTTGTCGGCTGGTTATTTTCGTGATGAGCCTATTGGCCGTAATCGAGCCCGCTTGAAGCGTGATGAACAAGACAAGAACACACTCGCTAATTAGCGTAAAACTAGAAGTGATTACTTTGGAGTTTCCCTATAGAGGGTGGAAGCACATTTATCATTTGCTTTAGTTCTCTTTATCCTGCTTTTAGAGACTTGTTTTGCTCTACCTTTTATCCACTACTTGTAATAATTGGTCACGTTGTACATCCTGATGTAGAGGCCTGATGTTTTTCTCATCCATTATCTAAAAACAAAAAAGCTTCATCGTCTCGAACAGATTTAAAAATTTCGCCACCGGAAAAAAATAGCAAGGCCCTAATATTATACGCTCACCTTCAGAATAGGCAAAAATTATGAGGACTACACAACCACGAGGCAATGCATCACAAAAAATTACACTCCCTCCGTTTCCAAATTGTAGTCGCTTTTGACTTTTGTTCGTCCATTTTGCTATGTATCCAGGCATATTATTGTATCTAGATACATAGCTAAATGGATGTACCAAAAAGTCAAAGCGAATTTACAAACCGAAACGGAAGAAGTAGTTTAGAATAGAGGAATATAAACAAACTGTAGTTTAGGCGTTTAGCAACAGCTTCGTTTAGTAGGAAAATTTTTGTAACACAAGATAGTAGTAGTACTCGACAGAGCGCCAAACCCCTCAAGCTTGTGTATTCATCTATGAAGAAAATAAGTAGCGAATTAACACCTTTCCTCACTACCGGGCGATGAAAAATTCAGGCTGACAATCGATGATGCGTTGATGCCTGAAATCACCGAAGTAGCTACGCCACCTGAACAGATTTGAAAATTTCAACACCGAAATTGTAAGGCCTTAATATTATACAGTTCAATTACGTAATAGGAAGTCTATGAGGACTACACAATCCACGAGGCACGTATCACAAAAATTGCACTCCCTCGCCCAAATTGTAAAAACTTTTTGACTTTTTGTTCGTTCATTTTTGCTATGTATCCAGGCACATTATTGTGTCTAGATACATAGCTAAATGGATGTACCAAAAAGTCAAAGAGATTTCCAAACCAAACGGAAGAAGTAGTTCAGAATAGTGGAATATAAAGAAACCCGTAGTTTAGGCGTTTAGCAATAGTTCGTTTAGTAGGAAAATTTTTGTAACACAAGATAGTAGTAGTACTACTCAGAGCCGCCGCTGTTCTCAAGCTTGTGTATTCACCTATGAAGAAAATAAGCAGCAGAAATTAACACCTTTCCTCACTACCGGCGAACGAAAAATTCAGCGACACCGGATGATGAGTTGATGCCCGAAATCACCGAAGGAGCTACGTCGCCTGAACAGATTTGAAAATTTCAAATACCTAGAAATTAGCAAGGCCCTAATATTATACGGTTCAATTCTCGTAATAGGCGCTTCCTCCGTGAGGACTACACAAATCCACGAGGCACGCATCACAAAAAATTGCACTCCCTCCATTTCCAAATTGTAAGTCGCTTTTGACTTTTTGGTTCGTCCATTTTGCTATGTATCCGTGCATATTATTGTATCTAGATACATAGCTAAATGGATGTACCAAAAAAGTCAAAAGCGACTTACAAGTCTTGAAACGGAGGAAGTAGTTCAGAATAGAGGAATATAAACAAACCTGTAGTTTAGCAACAGCTTGCTTTAGTGGGAAAATTTTTGTAAGACAAGATAGTAGTAGTACTACCGACGAGCAGTCAGTGTTCTCATGCTTGTGTATTCGTCTATAAAGAAAATAAGTAGCAGAATTATCGGCTTTCCTCACTAGGAAAAACTAGAAAGCAAGCCGAAATGTGTTGGTTGTAATATCAATGAGACCATCCAACACCTTTTCCAAGATTGTCCGTATTCAAAAAAAACGGTATGGAGGATCATCTTTTATGCTACCGGCCTAAACCAGCCTTAGATCTACATAAGCCATATGTTTGGTACATGGCTTACTAATCGAATAAAAGGATTAGAAACTTGATTTGGGTTGGCGTGAGCTATATGTCAACCATTTACGGCCGTCGAAACGATATTATCTTTAACAAAATGGTAGTTTTCTCGTTGTCGGGTTATTTTCAGATTTGCCTATTGGCCGCGGTATCGAGCCCGCCAAAATGGATGAACAAGACAAGAACACACTCGCTAATTAGCGTAAAACTAGAAGTGATTACTTTGGAGTTTCCCTATAGAGGGTGGAAGCACATTTATTATTTGCTTTAGTTCTCTTTATCCGTTTTAGAGACTTGTTTTGCTCTACCTTTTATCCACTACTTGTAATAATTGGTCGTGGTACATCCTGGATGTAGAGGCCGGATGTTTTTCTCATCCATTATCTAAAAACAAAAAAGCTTCATCGCCGAACAGATTTAAAAATTTCAAATACCCTGAAATTAGCAAGGCCCTAATATTACACAGCTTCACTCAGAATAGGCAGTCAGTGAGGACTATACAATCCACGCAGGCACGTGCATCACAAAAATTGCACTTCCTTCCTTTCCAAATTGTAAGTCGCTTTGACTTTTTGTTCGCATTTTTGCTATGTATCCAGCATATTATTGTATCTAGATACATAGCTAAATGGATGTACCGAAAAGTCAAAGCGACTTACAAACCGAAACGGAGGAAGTAGTTCAGAATAGAGAATATAAACAAACCCAGAAGTTTAGCAACGCTCGCTTAGTGGGAAAAATTTTTGTAAGACAAGATAGTAGTAGTACTCGACAGAAGTCGCCGTGTTCTCAAGCTTGTGTATTCATCTATGAAGAAAATAAGCAGCCAGAATTAACACCTTTCTCCACTACCCGGCGAATGAAAAATTCGCGACACCGGATGATGCGTTGATGCCCGGAAATCACCGAAGTAGCTACGTCGCCTGAACAGATTTGAAAGTTCTAGTCACCCGAAATTTGCAAGGCCCTAATATTATACAGTTCAATTCTGAATAGGCAGTCCTGTAAGGTCTACACAATCCACACAGTGCAAAGATCACAAAAAATAGACTCCCTCCGTTTCCCAAATTGAAATAAGCTTTAACTTTTGGTTCGTCCCATTTTGCTATGTATCCAGGCATATTATTGTATCTAGATACATAGCTAAATGGATGTACCAAAAAGTCAAAGCGACTTTACAAGTCGAAACGGAGGAAGTAGTTCGTGAATAGAGGAATATAAACAAACCGTAGTTTAGCAACAGTTCGTTTAGTGGGAAAATTTTTGTAAGACAAGATAGTAGTAGTACTTTCGAAGCAGCAAATTGTTGTTCTCATACTTGTGTATTCATCTATAAAGAAAATAAGTAGCGTACCTATCGGCTTTCCTCACTAGGAAAAAACTAGAAAGCAAGCCGTAAATGTGTTGGTTGTAATATGAATGAGACCATCCAACACCTTTTCTAAGATTGTCCGTATTAAAAACGGTATGGAGGATCATCTTTTATGCTTTTGGCCTAAACCAGCCTTAGATCTACATAAGCCATATGTTTGGTACATGGCTTACTAATCGTAATAAAAGGATTAGAAACTTGATTTGGGTGGCGTCACAGTGTATATGCCGGGCCATTTGGCGCCCGAAATGATATTATCTTTAACAAAATGATAGTTTTCTCGTTGTCGAAGGTTATTTTCGATGAGCCTATTGGCTGCGATCGAGCCCGCTGAAGCGTGATGAACAAGACAAGAACACACTCGCTAATTAGCGTAAAAACTAGAAGTGATTACTTTGGAGTTTCCCCTATAAAGGGTGGAAGCACATTTATCATTTGCTTTAGTTCTCTTTATCCTGTTTTAGAGACTTGTTTTGCTCTACCTTTTATCCACTACTTGTAATAATTGGTCAGGTACATCCTCGGATGTAGAGGCTGAATGTTTTTCTCATCCATTATCTAAAAACAAAAAAAGCTTCGTCGTCTGAACAGATTTGAAAATTTCAGTCACCAGGAAATTAGCAAGGCCCTAATATTATACAGTTCACTCTGAATAGGCGCCTATGAGGACTACACAATCCACGCAGGCACGTATCACAAACAAATTGCACTCCCTCCGTTTCAAATTGTAAGTCGCTTTGACTTGTTTGTTCGTCCATTTTGCTATGTATCCAGGCATATTATTGTATCTAGATACATAGCTAAATGGATGTACCAAAAAAAGTCAAAGCGACTTACAAAACTGAAACGGAAGAAGTAGTTTAGAATAGAGGAATATAAACAAACTGTAGTTTAGGCGTTTAGCAATAGTTCGCTTAGTAGGAAAATTTTTGTAACACAAGATAGTAGTAGTACTTTACGAAGCAGCCCGAAGTTCTCAAGCTTGTGTATTCATCTATGAACAAAATAAGTAGCAGAATTAACACCTTTCCTCACTACCCGGCGAATGAAAAATTCAGCGACAATCGATGATGCGTTGATGCCCGGAAATCAACAAGTAGCTACGCCACTTTGAACAGATTTGAAAATTTCCTCAGTTGACACTGAAATTCGCAGAAAGGCCTTAATATTATACGCTTCAATTCTGTAATAGGAAGTCTATGAGGACTACACAACCACGAGAGGCACAGATCACAAAAATTGCACTCCCTCGCTTTCTAAATTGTAAGTCGCTTTTTGACTTTTTTGGTTCGGTCCATTTTGCTATGTATCCAGTACATTATTGTATCTAGATACATAGCTAAATGGATGTACCAAAAGTCAAAGATATTTCCAAACTGAAACGGAAGAAGTAGTTCAGGAATAGTGGAATATAAAGAAACTGTAGTTTAGGCGTTTAGCAACGATTAGTTTTAGTAGGAAAATTTTTGTAACACAAGATAATAGTAGTACTTTAAGCACGTCAGTCGGTGTTCTCAAGCTTGTGTATTCATCTATGAAGAAAATAAGCGGCCGAAATTAACACCTTTCCTCACTACCTGGCGAACGAAAAATTTCAGCGACACGGATGATGCGTTGATGCCCGGAAATGGAAATCATTGAAGTAGCTACGCCGAAAGATTTGAAAATTTCAGTCACACGGAAATTAGCAAGGCCCTAATAATATACTGCTTCAATTCAGAATAGGCAAATCGGAGGGACTACACAATCCACCGAGGCACGTATCACAAAAATTGCACTCCCTCCGTTTCCAAATTGTAAGTCGCTTTTGACTTTTTAGTTCGTCCATTTTGCTATGTATCCGTGCATATTATTGTACCTAGATACATAGCTAAATGGATGTACCAAAAAGTCAAAGTGACTTACAAACTAAAACGGAGGAAATAGTTCGAGAATAGAGGAATATAAACAAACCGTAGTTTAGCAACAGTTCGTTTTAGGTGGGGAAAAAATTTTTGTAACACAAGATAGTAGTAGTACTGACAGCTGGCAAGCAAGAAATCTCATGCTTGTGTACTCATCTATGATGAAAATAAGCAAGAGAATTAACACCTTTCCTCACTACCCCATGGCGAATGAAAAATTCAGGCGACACGGATGATGAGTTGACGCCGGAAATCATCAAGAGCTACGTCGTTCGAACAGATTTGAAAATTTGAGTCACCCTCGAAATTAGCAAGGCCCTAATATTATACGGTTCAGCTCATCAGAATAGGCGTGCGTGAGGACTACACAATCCACAAAGAGGCTGACGTATCACAAAAATTGCACTCCCTCCGTTTCCAAATTGTAAGTCGCTTTGACTTTTTTGGTTCGTCCATTTTGCTATGTATCCAGGCTTATTATTGTATCTAGATACATAGCTAAATGGATGTAGCAAAAAGTCAAAAGCGACTTAGAAGCTGGAAACGGAGGAAGTAGTTCAGAATAGAGGAATATAAACAAACCGTAGTTTAGCAATAGTTCGTTTGGTGGAAAAAATTTTGTAAGACAAGATAGTAGTAGTACTTTCGACAGAGCAGTCAGTGTTCTCAAGCTTGTGTATTCATCTATGAAGAAAATAAGCAGCAGAATTAACACATTTCCTCACTACCCGCGAATGAAAAATTAAGCGACACCGGATGATGCGTTGATGCCCGAAATCACCGAAGTAGCTACGCCGCTGAACGATTTGAAACTTTTAGTCACCTAGAAATTAACAAGGCCCTAATATTATACGCTTAAATTCTGTAATAGGCAGTCTGTCAGACTACACAATCCACGAGGCACGTATCACAAAAATTGCACTCCCTCTCCGTTTCCAAATTGTAAGTCGCTTTGACTTTTTGGTTCGTCCATTTTGCTATGTATACAGGCAAATTATTGTATCTAGATACATACCTAAATGGATGTACCAAAAAAGTCAAAGCGACTTACAAGCCGAAACGGAGGAAGTAGTTTAGAATAGAGGAATATAAACAAACTATAGTTTAGCAAATGTTCGCTTTAATGGGAAAAATTTTTGTAAGACAAGATAGTAGTAGTAATTTACGAAAAGCGTCCGCTGTTCTCATGCTTGTGTATTCATCTATGAAGAAAATAAGCAAATAGAATTATCAGCTTTCCCTCACTAGGAAAACTAGAAAGCAAGCCAGAAAATATGTTGGTTGTAATATGAATGAGACCATCCAACACCTTTTCCAAGATTGTCCGTATTCAAAACGGTATGGAGGATCATCTTTTATGCTACATGGCCTAAACCAGCCTAGATCTACATAAGCCATATGTTTGGTACATGGCTTACTAATCAGAATAAAAGGATTAGAAACTTGATTTGGGTTGGCGCCGAGAGCTATATGTTTATGCATTTGGCCGTCAAACGATATTATCTTTAACAAAATGATAGTTTTCTCATTGTCGGCGGTTATTTTCGATGAGCCTATTGGTCAGCGTATCGAGCCCGATTTGCAGCGTGATGAACAAGACAAGAACACACTCGCTTAATTAGCAGAAAACTAGAAGTGATTACTTTAGAGTTTCCCTATAGAGGGTGGAAGCACATTTAACATTTGCTTTAGTTCTCTTTATCTGCTTTAGAGACTTGTTTTGCTCTACCTTTTATCCACTACTTGTAATAATTGGCCGTGTACATCCTGATGTAAAGGCTGGATGTTTTTCTCATCCATTATCTAAAAACAAAAAAGCTTCGTCAAGCCGAACAGATTTGAAAATTTCCCCACCTAGAAATTAGCAAGGCCCCTAATATTATAATGCTTTCAATTCAGAATAGGCGTCTATGAGCAAGATACAATCCTTGCAGAGGCACGGATCACAAAAAATCAGACTTCCTCCGTTCCAAATTGTTAAAGCTTTGACTTTTTGGTCCGTCCATTTTGCTATGTATCCAGGCATATTGTATATAGATACATAGCTAAAATGGATGTACCAAAAAGTCAAAGCGACTTGCAAACCTAAACGGAAGAAGTAGTTCAAGCATAGAGGAATATAAACAAACTGTAGTTTAGGCGTTTAGCAACAGTTCGTTTAGTAGGAAAATTTTTGTAACACAAGATAATAGTAGTACTTTCAGAGCAGTCAGTGTTCTCAAGCTTGTGTATTCATCTATGAAGAAAATAAGTAGCGTAATTAACACCTTTCCTCACTACCGGGCGAATGAAAAATTCAGCGACACCGATGATGCGTTGATGCCGGAAATCACTTTGAAGCAGCTCCACCGAACAGATTTGAAAATTTCAGTCACCTGAAATTCACAAGGCCTTAATATTATACAGCAGTCAATTTATAATAGGAAGTCTATGAGGACTACACAATCTAATTAGGCCGTATCACAAAAATTACACTCCCCTCGCTTTCCAAATTGTAAGTGTTAAACTTTTGACTTTTTGGTTCGTCCATTTTGCTATGTATCCAGCACATTATTGTATCTAGATACATAGCTAAATGGATATACCAAAAAAGTCAAAGAGACCTACAAATTGAAACGGAAGAAGTAGTTCAGAATAGAGGAATATAAAACAACCAGAGTTTAGGCGTTTAGCAAGCAGTTCGTTTAGTAGGAAAATTTTGTAACACAAGATAGTAGTACCTCGACAGAGCGCTCGCTGTTCTCCAAAATATGTGTATTCATCTATGAAGAAAATAAGCAAGAGAATTCACACCTTCCTCACTACCGCGAAAGAAA
>JADLZK010001981.1:0-227999 GCA_015847255.1 Hyparrhenia diplandra | reverse complement strand
CAATTGCAATAGCGGTTGGGAAAATCGATGAACAAGTAGCTGTCCCGTACGTCCTACCCGTGCTGTTGCTTTTTTTTTTTTTTTTTTTTGGGGAACCTACCCGTGCTGTTGCTGGGAACCTGGGCTGCAGAGGCCGCGGATAAGGAAGCCCAAGCCAAGGTAAATTTGGGAGACGATTGCGTCCAGGCGTAGTTGTGGCCCATAAGGCCTGTAAGATGTGGCCCAGTAGGTGTGCGTGCGTGTGTCACCGAATATATCGATGGCGGCAGCGGCGGCGACCAGCTCGGCCGGCGTCGACTTTGTTAGTATCGGATATTGTCGGATCTCGTGAATCACGGTGTAGTCGAAACCATGTCAGGATCCAAATATCCAACTATCCAAGCGAACAAGGTGCCTTCCAATTTGGTATTAGGAACAGGAAATCTCCACTCCAATTGTCATAGTAGACCTCTAAAAAAGATGAGGGAGACCCAGGCAGAAACCATTTCTGTTTCTGCGATCTGGAACTGACAAGGTCCAGACTCCAGTGCCACCCACCCATCTCATCAGAATTTTGCCAAACATGGAACCATAGTGCTCACGGACAGACAGGTCAGGGCACATGCTTTCTTGCCTTCTAAAATTCTGTTCTAGGTAATCTGAAGAGAGCCTTACTAATAAACCTCTATTTCTACGTGTCAATATTGTACCACTCTGATTTACCTCACTCTCGCGATTTCCCTTTCTACCGTGACGGTGATAGAGACCCAGCACAAAGCGAAGCTGCTATAAGCGGCTGACACCACAAAAGGCTACCACCACACCACACCACACCAGGAAGCATTGCATGCCAGTCAAACCCTCCTCCCGGCAGCGGTGTTTCCCTTTCCTTATCCAAGCAACTATACCCCCAATAATCTGATCTGATGGATGATGATAGATTCTGATGACTCTCATGTCCTCCAACTCTCAACAGGTGTTGCTTTCCAACAGACGCACTGATCTTGAGTACAGCAAGGAATGGCCAAGGCAGTTGCATGTGGACATCCATGATTCACAAACCTTGCAAGGGACATCACAATAAACGGACCTCGCATCTACCTATAAGCTTATCTTGTACTGGGTACTACCTTTATCTCATCACTTATACTTGTACTTGGTACTTTTGATAGATAGGAGGATCAGATAAGTTTCAGGCTTGTTGCGGCTTCCATCCAGGCTTCCAGAGCACCTGAGTGATAATGTATATACAATATACCAGTGACGACATGGCAATACACCACTTGCGGACTGCGCTTCTCAAAAACTTCCAGCGGACGCGACGACGACAAAGCAAAACGACATCGTTTCAGCCAAGCTTCCATATCCTTCCCCAATCACAATGCGTTCCTTCAACTCGAATAGTTTTGAAAAGAGTTTTAATTGACATGCACTGAACCAAGACCTGACGCCACCTGATATATTCAACGAATCAAACCGGCAATCAACACAGTACTAGTAAATAGGAAGCAATAGGATTAAATTACAGTTTGAATATATTTACATTATTACACAATCGAGAGAATGAAACCATGATAAAAGGAGAAAGGATAGACACAATTGAGAGACCAGCACCCCACCCCAACTAACACACTACTAACCCAGACTCCCCACCCCACCTGACGACCTGAAGGAACCTATCGATCCAGAGCGAACTTGACTGAACCCAGGCACGTGACACGAACGAATCCAGAGATCAGATCCCTCGGCGATGAATTAATGACCATCCATCAGATCTTGTTGATCTTCTCGGCCATCACGACAGGGTTCTGCTTGGCGATCTGCTCCTGGCCACCGTCTTGTAGTCGAAGGTGCACTGGTGAGAGTCCGTGTAGCGGTGCATGGAGCAGAACGTCCCCGCCACAGCGGCACTGGAACCCAGTCAGCCCCACCTTCTTGCGGCAGGTCAGGCACGGTTGCTCGGCGGCTTTGGGGGCTCCTCCGGTGCTGCTGCTTCTGCTTGCTTGTTGTCTACAGCTTCGGCGGCAGGAGCATCGTCTCGCTTTGCTGCCTCAAGTGGCAGCGCCATGGAGGATGATGCCCCTGCGATCGCCTTCTTCTCCACCACAGGGGTTTCCATCAACTTGATGAAGTCCCTGTAGCACTTTGAGCACATATTGTTTGTCATGCTGCTGCCGAAGAAGCCACAATTGTTTATGCACAGGATTGGGGCCTCAGGCGCATGGACTCCAGTTTCCTCAGACTCTTGTTTCCAGCTTTCTTGTGCCATTGCTATCAACAGGCTGCAGGGACACAAGTTCACAGTTCATTAGCAACAAATGGTATGCAGACATAATGCAATAAAAACGCAAAATCATTTAGAGTGACAAAGGAATACATGATTCAGGTTCAGAAAGAAATACAACCCAATGTTCAACTGTTCAAACTATAAAGGTTGTGCAGACAGATACTGAAGAGGAAATTAGCAAGTGCTGGATTGAATCATGAAAAGGATTTTTTTTTTTTTGGCAACTGTTTCCTTTAAAGAATGCAACTGTTTCAGACCATCCGCTAAAAAAACAAATCTGAATTGCAAGATGAATAGTCCCAGGCTAACATTGTTCATGTCAACTTTCTCCCAATGTGTCTTTCAGATAGTTCTAGTTAACTGATAAACACATCCCAGATTATTCAGATAAGCAGCTGCAGCAGCAAAGGCCATGTTAGCAATCAGCAGTTCATCAGCCAATCTCAACCTGGTTGAAACACAAAAGAACTAATGTATATGATTCTATCTGCAGTCCATTGTAAGTTGATTGATTGAAACATTAACAGTTACTACCATGATCCTTTCTTCCTGATATAAGACTAATTATTCCTAGCACATACCACCAGGTTGCAAAATATGCTGTAATATTGAAACAGTAGACGGCATCTCTCAGCTTATATCAAGTCAAGCAGAACAAAATAAATACAAGCATATCAAACCTGTAGAGCAGCAATGGTATTGTCAGCCAACAACACGCACCCCAGCTCTTCTGTATGGGCTGGCTGATCTAATTGCGCTTGGCCTCTAACCCATCCTTATTGGACATTCTATATAAACAACTGAAGCTCTGCACGCATGGTTAATCAACCGCCACACACAATCCCAGCATGAAGTCACGGCCCTTTTGGTTTGCTCCACAAGTAAAGTAAAGATTGCTTATGCACCACAAGCACAAGGCAGACAACTGGCAGCAAATCGGGGCGAAGCAACCTAGTCCTGTGGATCCTGGAATCCCAGTCACCCAGATGCACACACAATCACACAGTCAAAGCTTCAATCCCAGCAATTCAAGCAATTCTTGCAGTCAAGCTTTATCCCATCAATTCCAGCCATATTTCCAAGCAATTGGACTTGCCATGACGAAACCTCTTGCCACAATCCACAATCCACCAGCAGGCAGTCATGGATGTGTGACAGGCACGGCAAGGAAGCCAAGGCCTCCCAAGTCATTGGATAATAATTAATCAATCGATCAATAAGAGCTTCATCAGAGTATGCCTCCTGACGTCGTCCATGATTCAGCACCATGCTCACATATGGAAGAGCCCCCCGCCCGCAAATCAACCGATGCAAGCATGTAACCAGCGCGGGCATGGATGGATGAACTTTCCCCAACCGCCGGTGACCAACCACAAAGTTTGTTCACCAATCATCCATCCGGGCAGGCTTCACCGATTCACTCACTCACTCACGGCCTAGAAACAATCAAACCACACTCACGGCCTAAACAGACCACAGCACAAATGATTAGAGAAAATTAAACAGTGAGGGGGCAAAACAACAAAATCCGAAATCGAGCCCCACAGAAATTATTCCTCCAATCCAATTCCAAAACTGCACGACGACGGCAGCACCAACCACATCGGTCAACCCAATAATCCACAGCGCACACAGATCCAAGCGAAATCGCTACCTCGCCGATCCAATCGCAGCACCACAACCAAACCAACCAACGAATCAGCCAGCCCATCCGCCTCGAAAATTCTAGTTCTATCCTTAAGAATAAAAAAACTAAAACCATACATCTGGACACGCCGCGAAACCGCCAGGGACGGAGACGCACGCGCGCGCGCGCCACGGATCGTCCGGCCGTCCAGCCGTCGCGTAGAACGGCGGCGAGGGATCAGATCTGGAGGCCGTGGATGAGGAGGAAGGGAGGGCGGCGAGCGGCGGCGGGCGGGACCAACCTGTGGGCGAGACGGACGGCACGCGACCTTTTCCCCGCGCGGAGAATTTCTCTCTTTTTTTTTTTTTTTTTTCTGTTGTGGCGTCGAGATGAGACGAGACGAAGGAAAGAAAGGGGATTATTTCGGGGTTGGCGTGCGCTTATATAGGCCAGCACGATTACGCACCCGATTAGATAGATTAGATTAAAAAACGTATTAACGCGGTGGTTAGTGTGTGGACCCTTCTAGACGGACGGAGACGGCCACAGCACGCGGCTGCGGGTGGGGCCCGCGTGGCAGCGGGTCTGGGTGCAGCAGCCGTGTGCCCGTGTGCAGGGCGTTGGAGGGACGCGTGCGTCCACGGTGGACCATGGGTGTGTGGGGTTGGGGGAAAGCCTGGCAAGGTGGGGCCCACTTGTCCGTGGTGGGCTGCTTCTCGCTTTTGGTTTGGCGGGGGCGGCACGACGTGGCTCGCGTGGGTCCACATGGGATCGTACGTGTAACTTTACAGCGACGTGGACTGATGATGAGTGAGCTACAGTATGGTATGTTGGGCCCTTTCTCTTTTGATTTATTGGGCTACACGTTTCGATCGATTGTTGGTTCTAGCACTATCTTTAGTGTACAAACATTGAACTATGAAGGTTTGTGCAACCAATTGTTGGCACTTGATTATCAAAAAAATTGTTGGCACTTGTACTATGCTTATGCACGTCTAGTAGAACTCTAGTAGACCTCACATTTGTAAACTTTAATTTTGTTCTTGCGCCAAGCAACACTCCTAGTTCATTTGGAATTGGTCACACGTATGTTTATTTATAATAGAAAAAAAGTATATATAGCAAAACAATGAGAGAAGAATGATTTTATTCCAAGTTCATTTGGAATTCGTCACGTGTTAAAGATAAAGTTGTCTCTACTTTTTTTTGAGAGAAACGTGTTGCAAGTTTTTCGAATTGTTCTAGGTTCAAGTTGGACAGGTTCTAGCTTTAATAGGAAAGAAAAAATGTCTTGCTTATTTTGCAATGTATCAGTAGTTATCATTACTATATTTTACTTATTTGATTGATTGAACCAATGTTCCACTGTTCATTTTCAGTTTCCCATTATTAGTAAAAAAATAAAAGAATGAAATAAATAAATAGACATAAAACAATTTGTGTGTAAAAGAAACGCGTGAAAGTGAACGGCCCAGAAAAGACCCGTCTAGGTGTCCTCCCCTGTTGGGCTGGGCTGGGCCGAACAAACCCTGGACAGCTACCACCCGCCCACCTCAGGAGTCAGGACAAGAGCCTCCGCCGCCACCCCGTGCGCTCTCTCCCGCTTGCTCTGAGCTGCCGCCGCCGCCGCCACCGCTCCACGCCAGGTGCCGAGGCTTTTATCGGTCTCTTCGCCGGCGACGAGCACACACACCAGGTATCCCCACCCCTTCTCTGCCCTTCCTTCCCTCCGTTCGAAACCGCGCCCCAAACCTTTTACAGCTCCTATTCGGTTCTTTAGTTGGGAAGGAACACGCGGTTTCTGAATTATTTTCTTCTTGAATGAATTGTTCTTCAGTCTTTCATTCACCCGGAGAAGGAAGGCGAAATGATCAAGAGGCGCTACTTCAGGCAGGACCACGGCGATAACAGTGGCTCCTCATCGTCTTCCTCGTCGTCGTCGGGTTCTGACGCAGACAGGGATTCTGCGGAAGAGGCAGTCAGCAGTGATGAGGTAGTGGAGGTGCAAGAAGAGGAAGCAGTCAGCGAAGAAGAATCGGGAGAAGAAGAGGAAGAAGAACTAGAAGAGCAAATTGAAGAAGAACTAGAACAGCAAATTGAAGAAGAAAGTGAGTATGACCACATATCATGGCGTGGGGTTGAGATCTCTCGCATGTATTCTTCTCTGTTTCTCTGTTACGTCGCACAATTTGGTCTTGTGTTTCTGCAAGTGGAAAACCTCATGTGGTTGGATGAGTTTAAAGTGTTTAGCCTATCAACTTCAATTTGTCATGCGAGGGTGAGGATCCATCAGATTTTTCAAGTAGTCAAATGCAGTCATCAGCTTTATTTTTGATTGTTGATGATTCTTTAGCAATTTCAGTCTAACAATGACACTATTCCAGTATGTTAGCTAAGAGTAATGTATTGTATTGTTTTTTATGATGAGTATAAAACTTGTGTATGATGTTAGGTCTAACTACAATTTCCAGTAAAGAAAGCTGTAGAATCAATGGAGAAATTAAAAAAAGGGAGCAGTATGCCATAATTTATTAAGTGAAACTGTCATCCGTTGTTATGTTTCATTATATGTTTCCTAGGAATCCTACTGTTTGTTAGGGTAATCAGTTCTAGATATATCCATTTTATTGTTTTACTATAAACAACTGAGAGTTATGCCCAGGTGCAGGGATAGCTGAAGCAAACTCTTGACCAGTGAAAAGAATTGATAAACAAATTCTTATTTTGTTGCTTATGTCTACCAGGTTCAGGATACCAAAGTGAGGACAACTCTGAGAATGACGTTGATGATGCATCTATAGGTATTCTTTGCTCTTGCTGATAACTAATAAGCCATGCTTTATTGTTTCTGTACTGTAACTAATTGTCCTCTAAATTTAGGGTATCTTTGCTCTTGCTGATAATTACTATTTCTAAGACTTGTTGTCGAATCGTATGAAACTGAGAATTATTGTTTGTTCAGTCTTTTTGCGCAGGTTAATTTGCTCTAATTGTGATTTAAAAGAATATAAGCGTACACCTGTTAACTGTTACCCTTTGGTGTCATCTTGTTATATGCTTATCAGTTTATGGATTCATGTTGAACTACTGATCATGAAAAAAATGTTCACGGCCTGAGAAAATCAGCTAAGCTCACCTGAACACTACTTGTTATAAGTTATGACTCATGCTATGTATATTCTCGAAAAATACGGCCTGTTAACTGTTCTGGTTGTGCCCATTTGTATTGACATCATCTCTTTTATGCATTAAATGGTTATTAATGTTGTGAAATCAATTTTTAATCCATCATGGATTTAGTTTCAGACGATGATGAACATAGCAGCCCGAGAAATGAAGAACATAAAAAAAATACGTTTGCCCATTAAGAAATCTTCTGGTGCTGATGCTGGCTCTGCCAAAAGTGCTGATGCTGGCTCTGCCAAAAGTGCTGATGCTGACTCTGCCAAAAGTGCTGTTGATGCAGATTTTCCTAACTGCATTCTGAAATGCAAATCTGTGTTTAAGTGCAAGCTCTGTCCTAGGATCATATGCTTAAATGAGGAGATGGTCAAGATACATCTGAAATCAAAGGTAACTCATTTGAAGAGTGCTAATGTTTCCGTTCTGTAAAAGAGGCGCAACGATCAGAAGAAACTTAATAAGATTTTTCTGTTGTGAAAGCTTAAAAGCGGCACTTTATCAGGGTATAGTAGACTTCCTATGCGTTTTCTCCTCATGTGTGACTTCATTTTTTGCTTTTGTAGAGGCATGCTCGTTCTGAGAAACTACTTGGAGAAGGGAGGCTTAAACTGATGCTCAACAGTGATGGTGAACTGGAGGAAGAGCAAGAGACACATGCTGAACGACATGCTCGGACTATAGCTATTTCTCAGGTGTTTACACTATTTCAAAATTTCTAATTCATCCTGGCCAATGTACTTTCTTGAACTGAATTGATGGAATTTTGCCATCTAATTCTTCTTATGCCTGATAATTTTTTTTCAGCAAGTACAAAAGCCAAAAGAAGGATTCAGGTAGGCAGCGACAAAATCGGAGAAAGAAGAAGGTAACTAAGTCACTATTTTCCCCGTTTTTGCTTGTGCGATTGCATTTTTTTTTTTTTCATTTCGTTTTTGTTTGGCGAAGCACATATCGAAGGCTTTTAGGTGTCATTTGGAAAGACCTATTAAGCTCAAAGTTTGTGCAATATCACGTTTTCATTATCTAGAATGATCTCGAGCAGCACACCACCATGGAGATCATATTTAGATCTTGAGTACACTTCAAACATGTTCAAGGAAAGAGTTTCACTTTAAACAATTCAAGCTGCATTACTGTGGCACTGCATATGCTTTTTTTCCGAGCACATATTGAAGGCTTTAAGGTGTCATTTGGAGGGGTCTGTTGAGCTGAATGGTTGTGGAATATCATGTTCCATCGTCTTGATTGATCTCGAACAGCATGCCACGATGGAGATCAATTTTGGGTGTTACTTTAATCTGCATTTCTTTGAAGTACATATCAAAGGTTTTTTGGAAACATTTGGAAAAGCCTATTGAGCTCGAAGCTTGAGCAATGCCATCTTATTACCATCTCCAGTTGAATGAGCTCGAGCTGTATGCCAGCATAAGGTGTCATACTGGCATGATGAATACATGCAACAATAACTGAATGTGTATTTTGAATGTATATTTGCATCATAGTATGTGAGCTTGATGCTTCAGTACTAGCTTGCAAGGTTACTTCATCCTCCATTACTCTGCGTTCTGATATTTGTTTCCCCTGTTATTTACAGAGGTCTCGGAATAATCTGGGGAAGAAACAGGAGGCGCAGAACTCGAGTAAAAAGCAACGTAAAGCTAAATGATGTGTTCTCAAAGTTGTAGCTGGCATACTGTTAGAATATTCAAAGTATCTGAGAGTTTTCTCCTCAGCTGTACCTCTGTTTTGACTCAAACTGGTGATAATTTGTTGAAATTTAGAGATTGAATTGATGTGGATCGAAATGATAATTTTGAGCTGAGCAGTTGATATAAGCCACATGAACTGCAGTAATGTAGCGTGTATGAAATCATCACGGATTCTCATGACCATCTTTTCTCCTTGGCAGCCGGCAGGCATGCGTTGCTCTCATGCTCTCTTGTCTCTTTACCATTCAGTCAAAGGAGTAGTCTTCTTTCCTTGCAAACTTCACAAGCTACTACACCTGTTGCCCATCCAAGGGCCGACAGGGCGATGCTATATGCCAAGTTTTTATATAACAGCTCCTAATTTGCAATTAATCATAAAAAATATTTGCCCAAAGGTTACGATTCACGAAACTATGATTTAAAACAAGTACTGTAAGTCGTTATCGACACATGTCCCAATTGACACAAGAATGAGATCATGCCATTTTTTAAGGCGACGGTAAGCGTGTACCATCCATGTCAGACAAACAACGACGATATGAAAGTGCAAATTTCATCGCAAATCAAAAAGTGGTTGTTTGCATACGGCCAGCATATGGGCCGGAACCGGAGGATAGTTGCAAAATAAATGGGCTGATTGTTGAGACGCTCATGGCATTGGGTCAGCATACAGGCCTGGTTGTACGAGGGAGGCCCAATCTCCTCCTCCGCTCTCTTCGTCTTCTCCTTCACGAGGCAAATCCCCATCCCTCTCAACCCTCGCCTCGGATTTGCTCCGCCAACCACGACTGCGCCATGGCGCCGCCGCCGCCGCCGCCGCCGCGGGAGCTGGTCAGCGACGTCATCTCCGAGATCCTCCTCCGTCTCCCGCCGGACGAGCCCGAGTGCCTCTTCCGCGCGGCCCTCGTCTCAAGCCATGGCTCCGCACCCTCTCCGACCCCGCTTTCCTCCGCCGGTACCGCGACTTCCACGGAGCCCCTCCTCTCCTCGGCCTCGGCGACCACGGGGAGGCACTAATCCTAAAAAGCTGGGCTCGCCGCATCGTCCCCACCACAGCAGTGCCCGCCTTCCCCGCTCCGGAGTCCAACGACACCTACTTAGCGAGGACCCTCGACTGCCGCCACGGCCGTGTCCTCCTCAGCATTTGGGGAGACCAAACTGTTGTGCATTCCCTTGTCTATGACCCCATCACTGGCGACCGCTGTCGCGTGCCCGAGCCAGAGCCAGGAATTGAAATCTTTTTGGATGCCATTCATCCGCAGTGCGGCCGCAGTGTTCTGCGCTACCCCTGGCTGTGATCACCTCGACTGCAACGGCGGCCCCTTCCATTTGGTCCGCGTCTACACCAACTTCAAGGGTTCTACTTCTACCGTGTCGGCGGCCATGTACTCATCGGAGATGGGCGCGTGGAGGGCTCCAGTCGAGCTCGACAATGTTCCTTTGTACCCTACAGCCCTTCTATACCCTACAGCCGTGGTCCCCTGATTGGGGACGAAATCTATTCGCACTTCAGGAGGCTGCTACAATTATCAAGTATGACTGGGCCAACAATTTGCTATCTATGGTTAAGCCCCCCACCACCAGCAATGCGCGACAGCTTCGCGCTCATGGTGACGGCGGATCGTTCTCTGGGCCTTGCTGGCATTGAGGATTTCAGACTTCATCTGTGGTCGAGAAGACTGAGTTCAGAGGGAATTGCTGAATGGGTACAATGCAGGGTCATTGATCTCGAGAAATTGATGCCCATGGCAAACCCCAGGGACTTTGCATCTGTGGTTGGCTTTGCAGAAGGTGTGGGCGTCATCTTTATCAGCACAGGTGTTAGATTGTTCTTGATGGAGCTAAAGTCAGGGCGAGTGAGAAAGATTGACAAGCCTAGGGGCTTCTCCAACGCCCTACCCTATATGAGCTTCTACACTCCTGGTATTGCGCTTATTGTTTGGCCTTCCTCATCTTTGCATCTTCAATATGTTTGCTTAGTTGGTTCTAGCTTGTGAATGAACTGCTAATTGCAATTTAAGCAGACCAAACAGAATATGTGGCACTGAAAAGCCAAACCTGATTTGTATCATGTCATTGTCTTGGTGGCATTGTTAAGTACTTATAAGAATCTGTTGATCTAGCACTTACATGCGACCTTGTTTCAGATTTTTTTAAAAAAGAAAATTGATTGTTAATTTCTTGCAAATTTTGAAGCATTTATGTGGAGCTTGCTGTAGTTAAACTGTTGGATTATTACAGCCACATCGCTCATGAAGTGCAAGTGCTGAGTTGGAAGTTTCTGATGATGTTGTGCATGCCATTTTTTCCAGATCGTTTGTTCGAGCACCCGCTGATCTCTGAAGTGCCACATGGAAGCAAGACCTTTCAGAATAGATGATATTGATCCATCATCTTGATTTGCTGTCAATTTTCTTTCTTTTTCTGGTGAACAGTTTAAGTAGTTTAAATGGTGCAATAGACATGATCTGTTGTGGTCGAAGAAGAACCATCATCCTTAGTCTTTTTGAGCAGTTTTAGTGTAACGTTTAGGTATGTTTGGTTAATGCACAATTCAGCTACATGGAACTAAACCTTTCTCTACTACATGGCATTGTCCTTTCTTGGAAATCAATTTTTTTTTTTCTCGAACGTGCATTGCACGTAATTCATTAAGAAGAAGAGAGTTTTGGGTTACAACACAAACATCAACACAAACACAAACACAAACACAAACATCAGTAATCCGGGGGATTACTGAACTACGCCCACGGGCAACAAGAGATGGTTGCCAAGTATCTATGCCTGAACTTTATGAAATGAAATATATATGACCTTTTTTATACTTACCTCTGGAAACACAAGTACTCTAGCCATAATTTAGTTTCAGAAGAAAACTTTTGTTGTTTGTGAGTTGATAGAAGAATATCTGTTAGTAGGTGTGGAATTCAGATGTTTTATACTAGTAAAATTTGCAAAAATTGCATCTCAAAGTGGCACGAGCTGCATAAAGATGTACGGCTGCATTCATCCTTGTTATCTGATGTTGAGGAATGTCAATGGTGCAGATGTTTGTATATTCATTCATTTTGAACTGAAGTTGGGTGGATGAGGAAGCTAGACTAGCCAGGTGTATACTGCCAGCTCTTGCTTATCTGTTACCTTGCATCTTAGAATAGTATAGAGCAATTCTTGGTTCTTTGGCAGCCAACAAACAAACCGACACCAGCAGACAGCTACTAGGCGGCGCAGGCAGTTTATCAGGTGAACTAATAAGATTTTTCTGTTGTGAAAATTTAAAGCGACACTTAATCATGCTATAGTAACCTTCCTATGCTTTTTTTCCCTCTCTTGTGACTTCATTTTAGTTTGGTTTTGTAGAGGCACGCTCGTTCTGAGAAACTACTTGGAGAAGGGAGGCTTAAGCTGATGCTCAACAGTGATGGTGAACTGGAGGAAGAGCAAGAGACACATGCTGAAAGACATGCTTGGACTATCGGCCTGTTTGGAACCGCGTTTACGAAACTCGCTTATAAGCTGAGCGAGGCTTATCGATCGATACGCCGCGATCCGGAGAATCTGCTGTCCCAATAAGCGGGGTGTTTGGCTATCCTGATTATTTCTGGTAGATTATCTGTTCGGGAGTAAAATGACTAATATACCCTTAAGATTGATAATAGAGTTATGTAATTTTAAAATAAACACAAACATGCACCAATTTTTTTAAAAAAGAAACAAATTATATCTATGGATTCTAAATATCGAGAATATATAGCGAGTTCGAACATTTCAGAACAAATTACAAATTCCTGTGTCCCACGCTCCCAACCTTATCCCCACCTTATTTCTAAAAAAAAAAAGAAAAAAAAGAAACACTTATCCCATCGCTTCCCTTCCCTTCGAGCTTCTTCCGCGGCGCCGCCCCGACGCCGCCCCGTCCCGGTCCCCGTCGTCGGCCCCGTCTTGGTCCTCCCCGCGGCCCGTCCCGGGTCCTCCTCGTCGCCCGCCCGGTCCTGGTCCTCCTCGTCATCGGCGCGTCCCCGGCCCTCCTCGTCCCGCCGCCCCTCCCGCCGCTCACCATGGCCGTCGCGCGAGCTCCGAGGCGGCCTCGTGCACCCCCACGCCCGGCGGCGCTGCCGCCTCGCCCGGTCGCGTCCCCAAGCTCGCGGCGTTGGGATGGGTTCGTGCACCCCCACCCGGCCTGCTTTGGCGCCCGCCCGCCGAGCCATGGCCCATGCGCTGCGTTGGGATGGAGCGAGTGCGAGGGCAGGTGCGGAAGTCGCCCGCTTTTCTGAAACGCGAGCTCGGGCTCGCTCGGAAACGCAGTGCTACGGCGATTATTCCTGCGTTTGCGTTCTCGGATCGCCGCGAATAAACGGACCGTTTGGCGGGATTATTCAGCTTATCTCGCTTTTAATCTAAGCAACGCGGTTCCAAACAGGGCCTATAGCTATTTCTCAGGTGTTTACATTATTTCAAAATTCTAATTCATCCTGGCCAATGTACTTTCTTGAACTGAATTGTTATTCAGTATGGAATTTTGGCATCTAATTCCTCTTATGCCTGATAATTTTTTTCAGCAACTACAAAAACCAAAGAAGGACTAAGGTAGGCAGCGACAAAATCTGAGAAAGAAGAAGGTAACTGAGTCACTATTTCCCCCCCTTTTGTGCTTGTGCAATTGCATTTTTTTCTTCTTTTTTTTTTCATTTCGTTTTGTTTGCCGAAGTACATATCGAAGGCTTTTAGGTGTCATTTGGAAATACCTATTAAGCTCAAAGTTTGTGCGACATTATGCTTTCATTATCTAGAATGATCTTGAGCAGCACACCACCATGGAGATCATATTTGGATGTTGAGTACACTTTAAACATGTTCGAGAAAAGAGTACACTTTAAACAATTCAAACTGCATTACTGTGGCACTGCATGTGCTTTTTCGGAGCACATATTGAAGGCTTTAAGGTGTCATTTGGAGGGGTCTGTTGAGCTGAATGGTTGTGGAATATCATGATCCATCGTCTTGAATGATCTCGAACAGCATGGCACGATGTTGATCAACTTTGGGTGTTAAGAGACTTTAATCTGCATTTCTTTGAAGTACATATCAAAGGTTTTTGGGAACATTTGGAAAAGCATATTGAACTCGAATCTTGCGCAATGACACCTTATTACCATCTCCAGTTGAATGAGCTCGAGCTGTATGCCAGCATAAGGTGTCATACTGGCATGATGAATACATGCAACAATTACTAAATGTGTGTTTTTAATGTATATTTGCATCATAGCATGTGAGCTTAATGCTCCATTACTAGCTTGCAAGGCTACTTGATCCTCCGTTACTCTGCGTTATGATTTTTTTTTTTTTTCTGCCATGTTATTTACAGAGGTCTCGGAATAATCTGGAGAAGAAACAGGAGGCGCAGAACTCTAGTAAAAGCAGTGTAAAGCTACATGATGAAGTGGGTCTTGCAGAAACTCCCAAGTTATTATTTTTTTGTTTGCTATAAGCATCTTCAGCTGCTATGTGTTCTCAAATTTGTAGCGGCCATACTGTTAGAATATTCAAAGTTTCTGAGAGTTTCCTCCTCGGCTGTACCTCCGCTTTGACCCAAACTGGTGATAATTTGTTGAAATTTAGAGATTGAATTGAAGTGCATCAAAATGATAATTTTGAACTGCGGCAGTGTAGCGTTTATCAAATCATCACAGATTCTCATGACCATCTTTTCTCCTTGGCAGGCATGCATTGCTTCTCATGCATTGATTCTCAGCCTGTCAAAGCTACTATCTATTCTCCTTTCCTAGCAAACTTTGCAAGCTATTACACCTGTTGGCCATCGAATGGTCGACAGGGTGATGTTATATGTCAATTTTTATATATAACAGCTTCTAAAAATTTATATTTAATCATCCAATGGCCGACAGGGCGATGTTATATGTCAATTTTTTATATATAACAGCTTCTAAAATTTATATTTAATCATCCAATGGCCGACAGGGCGATGTTATATGTCAAATTTTTACACCTGTTGTTTTTCTGGTTGTTTTCATATGGCCCTTTCAGTTGCTTATCATCAACACAAAGCAAGGAATTCATTCATTCATTTATTATTACTGGCTCCGTTCGTAAAAAAAGCCGCCGCTGCTGCTTGGCTGCAGCTGCACAGCACCTAATAAAAATCTACAGAAGAAGTAGAATACTACTCCCTCTGTCCCTATGGAGTTAAATGTCGTTTTTGACTTTTAAATTTCAAGTGTTTGGCCATTCGTCTTTATTCAAAAAATATTTATGCAAATTATAAAATAAATTAATCAATATTTAAGTATCTTTATTGATAAAATAAGTTATAACAAAATAAATTATATTTATGTAAAAATTTAAATAAGGCGAAGCATTGAAATTGATAAGCGCGGAATTGAATGACAAACTCGGTGAGGCGGAGGGGTAGTATAAACAATTCTTTTTTTGGCAGCCAACAGACCGACACCAGCAGACAGCTAGTACCAGTTTCTCGGCGTGGCGTGTGTGCAGACCACAGATCAATTGACGACGGCGGCCAATCTCTCTGAATCAGACGAGATTTTGAAGGCCTTCTCGACGCTCTCCCTACGCGCGCCGACAGTCTTGTACACCTTCATAAACTCCCGGAACGTCACGGCGCGGTACCTCGCGCCGCCGCCGCCGGCGGCCAGCTCCGCGGCTGGGGCGACCAGGCAGTCCTCCGTGGGCATGAGGAACGTCGCCACCGACGTGCGCGCCACCGCCGCGTTCGCCGCCGCCCGGTGCTCCACGCTCTTCAGCAGCCCGTTCGTTACAATCTGCATCCAATGTCCATCACCATCACCACCTCACTGATCAATCGCATCGAGATCGAATCTCGATACAGAGAACAAACAAACAAAAAGAAATTGTGGAGGACAGATCGAGAACCTCGAGCTGGTGTCCGAAGTTGACGACGAAGGCGCCGGGGACAGGCTGGACGCGGATCCAGTCGCCACGGTACGAGACCTGGAGGCCAGCGACACTTCCCTGAAGGAGGAGCGTGATGAGGTTGCGGTCACAGTGCGGCGGCAAACCCAGCGTCTTCGCCGGGTCCGGGCACGGCGGGTAGTGATTAACATTCACCACCACGTCGCCGGCGGTGAGGTCGCCCTCGAAGTAGTCCGGGAGAAGGCCCACGCCCTCGCACAGCATCCGAAGCAGGTCCATGCCCAGCGCCCGCGTCGGCGCCACGAACCGCTCCGTCGCGTCCCTCAGTCCATCAGGCTTGTCCGGCCACGCGCTCTTGTCGGAGGGGGGAGACGAGGCGGAGGCAGTCGCGCCAGTACCGCTCGCCGCCGGTGCCGTAGGTGGTGCTGGTGAAGAGGCGGTTAGGTTTGGCCGTGTCTTCGGAGTAGAAGGCCGCCTTGTCCTCGGCGGGGAGGCGGAAGAACTGCTCGCAGCCGGACTCCATGTCCCGCACTGTCTGAGCTGGCACGCCGTGGTTCACGACGTGGAAGAAGCCTAGCTCCTTGCCGGCTTCGAGGACGGCGCGCGGACCTCGTCGCGGGGACCGGAGAGGTCGATGATGGGGAGCGCGACGGTGGCGGTCGATGCTGGTGGACGCTGGTCCGCCGAGAAGACGAAGCTGTCTGGGGAGCGTCTCGTGGGACGCGCTGGAGAGAAGGTTCGACATGGTGTCGTTGATGGACGGACCCGACGGAGCGGAGCTGCTCTGGCTTGGCCGGAGGGAAGGGAAGTGGACGGGTCGGCGGGGTCCGAGCAGCGGCAGCGAGATGGGCGGGCGGAGCAAGTCAGAGAAGGCAACGTGCAGCTGAGCTGAGCAGCACGAGGAACAGGAAGGGCCGGCCGATTCGGCTTTTATCGACTTCTTTTTGCCTTTTTCCTTTTGCCTTTTTCCTACTGTGGGGCTGTCTACGATAAGGTGACATTTCCATTTTTTATTTATTTTTTATGATCTTAATTGCAATATAAAACACGTACAATGGTAACAACACACTCATTTTCTACGAACACACAAATCTTAATCTTACACTCATTTGTACGAACACACGTATAATGACAAGCTAAGCTGCCTTGGACAAGAGAGGAGAAGAAAAGCATGTTGTAAATTTACACGGTCGGCTTAGACACAAGCACCTATGAACTTTGTAAAAGAGACAAGGGTATATATTGATAGTTAAGAGCTCACTAATATACCATTGGAGCTGAGAGAAGGCTACAAGAAACCTTACAACGAGCAGCCAGTTATAACTATTGACCTTGCTCTAAGCACCTTTAAAGACAAGGCCCGCAAATACATGGTTGATGGAAATCACCACAAGGCACGGGCCTCTTGCTATCCATGAAAACATCATCTATCACTAAAAGCACGAAGACGTTAACTCCTGAATTATTCATGCCACTGAGGCCCTCGTATCTTTAATTAACTAGTTCATCATCATGCTCCTTAAAAATATAAAACAGTCCATCAGCATGTGCTTATATATATTATTACTCCATATAATTTGTCCACATTTTGGTATTCTATACAGTAGTGTGCCCGGTTCTAATTAAAAGTTAGAGGTAAATGCACCATAGGTTCATGTACTTGTCTCGTTGGGTCAAATAGGTCCATGGACTCCCAAAATGATCATCTGGCCCCTCAAACTTGTATCTCGGTTCACCACAGGTCCAAAGGTGTCCGGTCAACGTTTTTTTAACAACGTGGCTCCTGTTTTTTTGCATCTTGCCCCCTCTGCTTTCTTCCCCTCTCATTTCTGCTAATCTGATGGCCCTTGCAGCTTGCACAAATCATTTTTGTCATCATACGGATCATTATCTTCGTCGTGCTCATCGTCCCGGTCGTTGTTTTCCCTGCACCGTGGCATGAAATCATCACTCACCACCTTGTTATCCTTCATCGTCACGCCGGCGAAACAGACCCGTCACGCTCATGTGTTTGCTTGATCGTCCGGCGGCCTTGATCGGCAACCGGGTTCGCGCCCGCCAAGAACATGGCGGGTTCCGACCGTCGAGCCACGCTCCGGCGAACACCAGGCGATCCAGGAGGCTCTCACCGCCCGTCGGCCTCGCGCCTCGCGCGAACCGGGCAAAGCACGCGATTCTTGTGCGGCACCAGCCGCTCCCTCTTCCTGCGCAGAGCGCACAACTCCCCAAAGCTTAGGTGTAGTGATCAATGGCCTTGTCCACGTCGCCATGCATGAAGGCTGTCGTTGCCTTGCCTCTTCTTCTCCTTGACTAGCTAAGATCTCTCTCTTGAAACTCATCCCTACGCATTGCTTCATCTCTCTCCTTCCCGAAGAACAGCTTCGCTCAAGAACAAGGCGTCTGGCATATCATGGCATAAGATGACACATGACAGGTTCCTAGATGCGGGCGACTCAGAAAGTAGAGCGACCCGGCGCTGAGTTGGCTCGCCCACTCCTCCGCCTTGTTGTCCCGTCTTGCCGAGCCCCTGCCGCGTGTCATGAGGGTCGCGACGTGTTTGGCATAGACGCCGGTGCAAGTGGACCCAGCGGGACGCAAAGGCGAGCACCGCCCTCTACAGCGTCTTGCGCGCCACGGCCGGGAACTTGGGCTCGTAGTCGGCGAGGTGGCCTGGCTTCATGTTTCATACGTTGCTGCCGACCAACGCCACGCGGCGTCGCCGAGTAGGACCAGCGGCGCCGCGGCGCGACTCACGCGGCGGCGGCGGCGTCTTGCTGAGGAGCGGATGGTGTACGAGCGATGATATGGGCGGCGTGGTAGGGGGACATACACGTTGTCGCCACGATGGAGCCGCAGCCGCGTCGGCGTGCGTGCGGCAAGGAGAAGGACATGCACCGGATCACATCGAAGCGAGGGGAGCTTGAGGTCGTAGGGCGCGGGACATGGCCGCCCGCCACACGACCAGCAGCCCGGCACATGATTGTCCATTGCTGCCGTTGTCATCGTCGCGATATTGTAGCTCCTCGTAGAAGGCGTTAAGGCTGGCTGTGCTTAGCTGCAAGAGCCATCAGATTAGCGAGAAATGAGAGGGAAGAAAGTAGAGGGGCAAGATGCAAAAAAAAAACAGGAGCCACGTTGGTCAAAAAATGTTGACCGGGCAGCTTTGGACCTGTGGTGAACCGAGATACAAGTTTGAGGGGCGGATGATCATTTTGGGAGTCTATGGATCTATTTGACCCAACGAGATAAGTCCATGCATTTACCTCTAAAGTTACCCACCGCTGGCGGGTCCCAGCCAGGAATTTAGCAGGCTTCTATGCCGCAGTGCCCGCACGATCGCGTGGTGCTCCAAGTCAACTGCAGCTTTGAGTAAGCCGGACATACAACTATTAGGCAGCATTGAGTAAGCTTTAGGGGTCCGATAGAACTATTAGGCAGCATTTGTGATTTCACAAAAAAAGCAACGAACAACTCAGAATTTATATTGGCTTCAATTTCTGGACAAAAATATATTACAGTTTTATAATCTTATACTATTACTAATTGGAGGCTCCTTTTAAAGTCTTTAGATGAAGCCACCTAGGATCCTATGTGGACACTCTAGAAAAAGAGAGAAATCCTAAAATTCTCACAAAAAGCGAAACATCCGGCCAACAATTGAAACACTCAAATCATCATAGCCATTAGATCAATTATATTTTCTAAAAAAATTACCCACCTATGCCATTAATAAAATAGCTTAAAGTAACCCCCTAAATCTATAGCAAAATTACCCACCTCTGCCATTATATAAAATAAACCCATATGACCATTAGATTTATTTATTTTCCTAGAAAAATACTCACCTATGCCATTAAGTAGAAAAAAAGATAGCCAAAAATATAATTATTTAGGAGGAAAAAAGAATTGGTTACATATAGATAGCCAAGAATATAATTTGGTTACGTATAGCCAAAAATATAATTATTTTGGAGGGGAAAAAGTTGGTTACGTATAGATAGTCAAGAATATAATTTGGTTACGTATAGTAGAGTAGAGAACATCTTCATTTGTCTCACGTTCAAGATCGGCATAGTATTTAGGATATTTAATTCGTCAATACTAACCGAAAAATACTTCCACCGTGCATTTACCCATATTTAATTCGCTAATCCTAACCGAAAAATACTTTTACCCTTATATAAAAATAGATACATGTTTGCCATTTTGTCAACCACGTACAAATAGGAAGCCATCTTTGCCCATCTGCTCACATTCGTCTCTCTACATCTTCCAATAACTAAAGGTACACAACTGCATACTGCCCTTAAATTTTATATTTTTATCAATCCAACGCAATCAAGAAAGAATCTAGCTTATCTATATTCATTATTTGTTTTCTCCATCCTTTGTATATTTGTCAGCCACGACGCAATCACCTTCCAATATCAAAGTTACACAACTGCGGACTGCCCATAAATTTTTATTTCTATCAACCCAATGCAATCAGGAAAGCATCTACCTGACCTATTCAACCTTTCTATATTTGTCAACCACGACGCAATCAGAATTCCATCTATTGTTCATCCCATTGCAAGAAACAACTCGAGAAAAAGTTTAATCACTACTACTGCAGTAAATAAATGTGACAAGCAAGCTGAACCTAAAGTAAGGTAAATTACTTAAGCTGAACCTAAAGCACAGTAAATTACTTAGCCACTTCGATCTCTTACCAAATGGAAAAACACCAAAATTCAAAGTAATAAAAAAAAAGGCTTACTATGAAAACAAAAACTCAAAATCTAAAAAATGATAAAAACATTAAAAAAACTATAAAATTATAGGCATACAATATTAAAAATAATAAACTTAATAGGCATACAACATTAAAAATAATAATCTTATAACAATTGTATAATATTTAAATGCAAATGCCTCAATTACTAAATACGTCCGAACAACCATGCAAACAATGCCAATACAAATTTTATGATAAACTACAAAAAAAAAAAGGAAAGTGAACATGATTCCTACTACTTAAATAAAAAATAGGAAGAATCAAACCCGTGCGTCAATTTAACACAAAAAAGTCTAACCCGTGCGGGAGCACGAGTTGATGGACTAATTGTTAAAATCCAAATGAGATGGTAAAAATACTCTTTTCGACCGATCTCCTCCAACTTTGCTTATAGTTCTATAATAACAGGGCGAAGGCTAAAGTAGGTTTCTTTTAACTCCCGATTCCTAGTGTAAATGGAGAAGTGACCATACAAGTGTTAACTAATGCATCTTTTAGCACTTGCAGCACATTGAACTTGTTCTATCACTCTCTGTTTGGTTACCACTCACCTGAATGTTGTACAGCACATTGAACTTGTTCTATTATTCCAAAATACTCCACAGTACAAGTCAAACACGATACATACATGATACACATTTGCTTTCGTTACAAAACAAGAAATAACTATTGGGAACAGCACATAAGCAACGTAATACTTTGACTTTTTTTTTAAAAAAAAATGATCAGCACGTAGTAGTTTGACATTAACTGAGATTGCAATGCTTGATTATATTACTGTCCAAGCGCAAAGGCAGTGGCCTCGAAGGTGTCTGAGAGGCCAGTGCCGGTCTTGAAGGTGACCTTCTCCGGCGAGGCCTCGGGAACATACACCTCGACGACGCTGAGCCAGAGCATCAGCTCCTTGGTCTTGACGCCGGTGATCTTCCTCAGCTTGCCTTTCTCGACGAACGCCGTGACCTCGGCGGCATACGACACCGTCTGCTTGATCTTCTTGAATGTGTGCTCCACCTTCTTCTTCCCCTGTACCAGCCACATGAACCCTGTCTCCCTGTTGTACCCGAATTCCTGGACGTCCTCCATTGGAAGCAGGCCCTTGGGGAGGCCGAGCTCCTCCAGAAGCTCAACGGACTTCTTCCTGCATGTGGCGTCGCCGGTGACGACCTCTGCACCTGCGCGGTGGCTCTCAATGGCCTGGGACGCCATGGTTTACTATGAAAGGAGCTGTGAGTAGGCAAGAAATTAGAGACTGGTTGTAAGCTGTAGATATGGCTGCTCTTGAGAGTGATGAAGTGGTTTTGTGTGATGGGAGATGGAGCAACAGGGCATACATATAGGCAGGCAGCTTGTGCAGAGCACTATGTATACATGCAGTCTTGTTTGACTTCTTTGGTAAAGCACGTTGAACTTGACGAGGCCCGTTGTGGTGTGCTTTCAGTTCCGGCGTGCTGAACTAGTAACTTGACCGTTTCTCTACGTATCTAGTTACATCTAAATTAGTTTAGACTCTACACGTATGAGTAGCTACGTTGGTATCCACCGTTCTAAATTATACTCCCTCTGTTTCAAATTGTAGTTCGTTTGACTTTTTAAACTTAAAGTTTGACCACTCGTCTTATTCAAAAAATTTGCGTAAACACAGTCAAATTTAAGTCATTCTTAAGGAGCTTTTGTTAATAAAGCATGCCATAACAAAAGAAATAATATTTTGCACAATTTTTTGAATAAGACGAGTGGTTGAACTTGGGGTTAAAAAAAAAAGTCAAACAAAGGATTTAGTAGTTCGCTTGACTTTTTTTGGCCTCAACTTTTACCACACATTTATTCAAAAAATTATCCAAAATAGTCAAATTTAAGTCATTCTTAAGAAAAATTTGTTAATAACAACAAAAGAAGTGATATTTTGCATAAACTTTTGAATAAGATGAGTGGTGAAACTTAGTGTTGAAAAGGTCAAACGAATTATAATCCGAAAAAGGATTTAGTACCACGTGGCTAAGTTCAATTTCTCTCAACAAATTGTTACTTCGTCCATTCCAAATTATAAATCGCTTGACTTTTTTTGTTACATCTATTTTGCTAGATGTTAAAGTGATTTATAATTTAGAAACGTAAGGAGTACTATTCTTCAACCATTATAATTTATTGTTTCAATTTAGGCCTGAAAACAGGTTATAAATTTCCATTTGGCACTAACACACACTACAAGAAATTGTGCTTTACATGACGTTTTTTGATGACGTTCTTAGAAATCATCATAGAATTGTGCTATCTGTGACGGTTCATTCCAATGATCGTATTCGTGAGTACATGGTGCAAGATCTCCAAAGTATCTCCTAGCAAGCAAATATTTTCCTTTTCTTTATTTATTTTTTATTGTTTTAACTGCAATAAAACGTGTAGAATCGTAACAACACACTCATTTCTATGAACATATAGGTAGATATTATTTCATATGTATAGAGGGTTTTGATTTTTATATATTATCTTACCTCTACAAGAGCAAGTATAATGGCAAGCTAAGCTAGCTTGGAAAAGAGAGGACAAAAAAAGCGGGTTGTAAATTTATAGACGGCTTAGGCACAACAACCTACGAACCTTGTAAGACAGACAAGGGTATGTATTAATAATTAAGAGCTCACTAATATACCAATGGGCCGGAGAAGACTACAAGAAACCTTACATCGAGCAGCCAGTTGTAACTATTAACCTTGCTGTAAGCACCTTTAAAGACTAGGCCTATAAATACTCAGGATTGATGGAAGTCACCACAAGTCATAGGCCTCTTGCTATCGATGAAAACACCATCTATCACTAAAAGCATGAAGATGTTAACTCCTGAAATATTCATGCTACTGAGGCCACTCTCGTAACCACTAGGCTGCCCTTTATCTTTAACTAGCAAAAGTGCCCGTGCGTTGCAACGGGTGATTCGCGATCAGTACCACTGATTCAAATTTCAACGTATATTTTTATTATGTGTGTCGCTCTGACTAACGGCCCATCCACTCGGCCTTGGATCCCATCGCAACGCGTAGTCGTCAAGATCTCTCGTCCACTCGGCCTTGGATCCCATCGTAGAACAGCGTGGTCGGTCAAGATCTCTGCGGGCCTTGGATCCCATCGCAACGCCGTAGTCGACAACGGTGGCGTCAAGATCTCGTGGCCTCGGGCAGCGGCTCCGGTGTCGGTCTCAATCAAAATCACGGTGGCCTTGATTTGGTTCTCATTCGTGTTTGAATCCAAATCCGGCGATATCCGTTAAATATCGATCCGTTTTCATCCCTATTGAAGATACACTCATATATGGGTCTTAAACGCTGGGCTCAAGCACATGCACCCCTCCTCTCAACTCTAATAGGTGAGATTGGACAACATATTTACTCGGCTTTTTCCGTACCTATAGAAACAATATGGTACTATTACTAACCAACGTACACAATGATGGGCTAGCTGACGTTGGAGAGGGAGGAGGCGTCCGTCCACATTATTATTTGTTTTATTTTCTTTCTTTTTTTTTTTATTATTGAGAATAATAATGAATCAGCTTTTGATGTATAGGGGACTAATAACAGGCCCAATTAAGGCCCATATAGCGTGAGACGAAAAAATAAAAAGGGCAAAAGAAAAGAGGTGAACGGAAAATTTTCTCTCTTTATTAGTAGGTATAGATTAACTAGTTCATCATCATGCTCCTTCAAAATACACCCTCCGTCCTATAAATAAATGGACGTTTTTACTTCTGCACTTCTTATTTGACCATTCGTCTTATTCAAAAAACTTAATAAATACTATTTATTTTGTTATAACTTGTTCAATGAGATATTTTCATAATAATGTATTTCTTCTATTATTTGCTTAAATTTTTTAAATCAGACGAATGGTCAAACAAGAATCATAATAGTCAAAAATGTCATTTCATTTATGAGACGGAGGTGTATAAAACAGTCCACCACAATGTGCTTATATTATTACTCCATATAATGTGTCCACATTTTGGTATTCTATAGTGTGTCTGGTTCTAATAAACCTTAGTTACCAACCGCTGGCGGGGTCCAGCCCGGTAATTTAGCAGGCTTCTATGCCGCAGTGCCCGCACGATCGCGTGGTGCTCCAAATCAACTGCAGCTTTGAGTTAGCCTGACATACAACTGGCAGCATTGAGTAAGCTTTAGGGGTCCGATACAACTATTAGGCAGCATTTGGGATTTCACAAAAAAGCAAGGAACAACTCAGCAAAAGCGAATGGTTTATATTGGCTTCAAAAATAGATTTCGGTTTTATATAATTGTTCAAGTCCAAATGAGATGGCAAAATACTCTTTTCCACCGACCTCCTCCAACTTTGCTTATAGTTCTATAATAACGGGGCGAAGGCTAAAGTAGGTTTCTTTTTAACTCTCAATTCCTAGTGTAAATGGAGAAGTGATTCACTTCCAATCTCCACCAAAACCAGTTAGTATTTTGAGTGTTTGGCTGGTTGGGGGTGATTATCTTTTGCAAAGCGCGATCCGCATGGCATCATAGTATCACACCACACTTACAAGTTACAAGAGAGACCCCATGTTAGCGCTCACCGTTAGACTTTGTCGCACTTACTTATTATGGATTCTTTGAATTAAGAATCTAGGTCATACAGACTGCCTGTGCTAGAATAGGGACCGCCCGGGATTTACCGGCGTTGTGCATTAAGTGGTAGCGGCGTTCCCGTCGGCGACGAGGCGCCTATGGTGACTTCGAGAATCTCCGGATCTGCCGGCTGCCCAGGTCCTTCGGAGGTGCTCATAGGGGTAGGGTTTGCGTGCGTGTGTTCATAGGGGTGAGTGTGCGTGCGTGTTGTGAGTGTCTGCGTTGTACTGTGTAATTCTCAAAAAAAAAAAAAAAAAAGATAGAGCATATATAAACAGTAAACACATTTTTTTTTTTTTCTAGAAATGAGAAATATAGCATTCATTAGCAAATAAAGACCAAATTAAGACTACACAAAATTAAGATGATTTCAATCTAGGCGCCATAAAATTAGTGTCAGCTCAAGAGAGACTGCATATCAAACTCTGTTTCAGTTTAAACTCTGTTTCACTGAACTCAGCCTGCTTTGTCTTTCTGATGCCTCTTGCTGTGTAATTGTGCTGGAGGGTGATGGTAATTTGGTGACCACACAAGTGTTAAGTAATGCATCTTTTAGCACTTGCAGCACACTGAACTTGTACGAAATAAAATTCCAAAATACTCCACAGTCAGTGGCGTAGCCAGGGGCTGGCAGGGGCCATGCCCCCCCTAACATCACAATAAATTATTTTATAGAACATATAATTTAATAATTTATAATAGAAAAGTATAATAAATGCTTTTGTCATATATTTTTTTATGACTTCTCCAAAATAAAATCACACAAATTCATATTTTATTTTGGCTGGTCCTTTATGGTTAATTCCCGATTTTGATGCCACGATCGTTTACCATGGAAAAAATAGCGTGCATGGTCAAACTAATGCAAAAATTCAAGCAAATAATATACAATCAGTTCTTATATGGTTGACCGGCCCCTCTTATACATAATTTTACTGGCTTCGCCACTGTCCACGGTACAAGTAAACACGATACATTCATCATACACATTTTGGTTTCGTTACAAAACAAGAAATAACTATGGGGGACAGCACATAAGCAACGTAGTACTTTGACTTTAAAAAAAAAATGATCAGCACGTAGTAGTTTGACTTGAACTGAGATTCCAATGCTTGATTATACTACTGTCCGAGCGCAAAGGCAGTGGCGTCGAAGGTGTCTGAGAGGCCAGTGCCGGTCTTGAAGGTGACCTTCTCCTGCGAGGCCTCGGGAACATACACCTCGACGACGCTTAGCCAGAGCATCAGCTCCTTGGTCTTGACGCCGGTGATCTTCCTCAGCTTGCCTTTCTCGACGAACGCCGTGACCTCGGCGGCGTACGACACCGTCTGCTTGATCGTCTTGAATGTGTGCTCCACCTTCTTCTTCCCCTGTACCAGCCACATGAACCCTGTCTCCCGGTTGTACCCGAATTCCTGGATGTCCTCCATTGGAAGCAGGCCCTTGGGGAGCCCGAGCTCCTCCAGAAGCTCAATTGATTTCTTCCTGCACACGGCGTCCCCGGTGACGACCTCTGCACCTGCGCGGTTGCTCTCAATGGCCTGGGACGCCATGGTTTACTATGAAAGGAGCTGTGAGTAGGCAAGAA
Source organism: Hyparrhenia diplandra (assembly GCA_015847255.1). Taxonomy (NCBI): domain Eukaryota; kingdom Viridiplantae; phylum Streptophyta; class Magnoliopsida; order Poales; family Poaceae; genus Hyparrhenia; species Hyparrhenia diplandra. The sequence continues at coordinate 201,309 of JADLZK010001981.1, read as the reverse complement.
ATTAGAGACTGTGGTTGTAAGCTGTAGATATGGCTGCTCTTGAGAGTGATGAAGTGATTTTGTGTGATGGGAGATGGAGCAACAGGGCATACATATAGGCAGGCAGCTTGTGCAGAGCATTCCAAGACAATGTATACATGCAGTCTTGTTTGACTTCTTTGGTAAAGGACGTTCAACTTGACGAGGCCCATTGTGGTGTGCTTCCAGTTCCGGCATGCTGAACTACGAACTTGACCGTTTCTCTACGTATCTAGCTACTTGTAAAATTAGTTTAGATTCTACACGTATGAGTAGCTACGTTGGTACCCCACCGTTCTTCTAAATTATAGTTCGCATGACTTTTTTCTTCAAATTTGACCACTCGTCTTATTTAAAAAAAATTTGTCTAAAATAGTTAAATTTGAGTCATTCTTAACGACCTTTTGTCAATAACACTAGTAACGAAATCATTTTGCGAGACATTGCCCAATCTTTTTGCGTGACGGGCGTTGAGTTTGCCCGCCACTTGTTAATCGCCGATTTTTACGTGGCGGGCATTTTTTATTTACCGTGGCGGGCACGTTTGCCCCGTCACGAAAAAAATCGATAACCGTGGCGGGCATTTTATAAAGGCCCGCCACAAAATACACCCATTTTGCATGGCGGTCACGTTAAAAGTCCCGTCGCCTAAAAAACCGAGGCCCACGACTAAGCCTAGCGGGGGCTCTATATGGCTTCTAGGGTTTCCACCGCCCCACATCTCTTTTCCAGTCCCCCGCACGCGCCTCTCCCTCATCCCTTCACGTGCCGCTCTCCCTCATCGATCCCCAAAGCGTCACCCCTCTCCCTCCTCTCCACGCACCGCGCGGCCTCCTTCTCCACTTGCCGGTCGCCAAGCGTCGCCCTCTCCCCCTCCTCTCCAAGCGCCGCGCCGACATCCCTTTCTCCACGCGCCGTCCGCGCGCCACGGTGGGAGATCCATGGATGGCGAATGGAGCCCGGCGGCGGAGCGGCGACTCGGCGCCCGATCCAGGCCGCTGTGCGACCTCGCGGTGGATCCGGGCGGTGGCGTGCATCTCGGACCGGTGGCGACTTCTCGGGCGATCCCGCCTCCGGGCCGGGCGGATCCGCCTCCTCACGGTGGATCCGGCGGGTGGCGGCCTCCAGGCGGCGGATCTAGCATCCCGGCGGCGGATCCGGCTTCCTCTCGGTGGATCCGGGTGGTGGTGTCGCCTCCCGCGGTGGCGACTTCTCCGGCGATCCCACCTCCCACCCCGGTGGATCACGGGCTCTGGCGGCGGCGGTCCCGGTGGGCTATCCGGGCGAGCTCGGTGGCCTACCAGGGTTTTTGATTAACCGCGACGGGGGGCCGGCCGCCCGCCACGGTTATTGCCTGATTTTATGTGACCTTTCAGGGTGACGGGCATGGGCGCCGCCACGCAAAATTAAAGTTGCCCGTCACCCATAATCATTTGGTTACTAGTGTAAATCATGCCACAACAAAAGAAATGATATTTTCTATAAATTTTTGAATATGACGAGTGGTCAAACTTGGGGTTTAAAAGGTTAAACGAATTATAATTTGGAAAGGATTTAGTACCTCGTGGCTAAGTTCAATTTCTCAATAAATTGTTACTCCCCGTTTCAAATTATAAGTCGATTTGACTTTTTGGTTCATTTATTTTGCTATGCATTTGGCGGATGTTTAGCAAAATGGATGAACCAAAAAATCAAAATGACTTATAATTTAGAACGAAAGTAGTGCTACTTTTTTTAGCCATTATAATTTTTTTGTTTCAATTTAGGCCTTCTGTCGGTTTAACTGAAAACGGGGTTAACTGAAAACATGGTGGAAAGCATTCTAGTCAGTGTGCCAGTTCACTATAATATATTTAAATTTCTCACATTATGATGAATGTATTTAAATTTCTCATAATCGAAACAGAGTGTCGAACCCAGCTAGATTGGGCTGGGCCGCCGACACGAGATCGTCGTTCTTTCGAGGTAGGGAGGGTGGCGATGGAGGTGGTAGAGGCAGCGGCGGCTCGGGCAGGGAGGCGGCGTGCGGCGGCGGTGTGGGCAGGAGGAAGAGGGGCGCGTGGGAGGGAGGAAGGAGGAGATTGAGATATATTTTTCTTTATTTGCATGTTACCCACGAAAGATTACAGACCCTTACTTATATAGCCCGGTTAGTGAGACTTGTATCGCAAAGCAATCTCTCTAAAAGGTTTCCTTATAGATTAGAATACCTTTTTACAAGCATATCCTATTTATTTTTCTAATAAGAGTCTTCCTTATAGATGGAATATCCCCTTACACACCAAAAAGCCTAAGATAATCATAGATAATTTCCTCCTTTATCGCTGAATTAATTGCTTAGAAGAATCCGTGGAAGGGAGGAGGAGGCGGCGGCGGCGCGCGCCCTGGCGGGCGGCGCTGGTGCCCCTCGGGCATGTCCTTCAGGCCCTATCTCTTGGGTCATGACACAGAGATTGAATCAAATTTATTTTTAACTGTATAGATTTTTTTTAGAAAAGTTAGTTAGAATTTCTTTGTGAAAAACTATTCTACAACAGTTTTTATAAATTCTACTTGACCGATATAGCCCGCTCGTGACTGTCTGACGTGGCGTCACACGTAGAACAGTTGAAATGGCCGGCCGTGTCCATGTTGCACAAAACCGCCAAACTGCAAATCCACCCAGTTTAAAAGTTGGAGAAAAATATCAACCATCCGGTTTTCTGATTGCTGAAGGACAAACATCAGGCTTCGAGCAAACTTTGAGCTCAAAATGCCATTTTTTTTAAAAAAAAAAAACAGCATGCACGAACAAACTCGATCCATGGGCCTTCATATACTGGCCCAACAAGTCCGAGCACCAATTCCAATCCAATATTTTTGCACAAAAAAGAATCTCTTCAATCCAACCTTACTTTCTTTTGATTTGATTTCATCACGTCAAATTAAATTAAAGCTAGCCCTTATTTTTTCTTTTGGAAGCGAGGATGAACCCCATTTCCATTATAAAACGGAAATACAAACAAAGTTTTGAGACTAGACCACAGATCTTAGACAGATTTAGACCAAAAGACTAGCCGAGAACTAAGCCTAGGACACGAGACCTAAGGCTACACGTCGACCAACAAATATCCACCTAGTTTGTTACCGAGTACCAGAGTTATTACAGACAGTCAACCAGACATCTAAGGAACATACAAGAATCCAAGATACGACGGCTTACAGAGGAAGCCCTAACAATAAGAACACAAGTTTTTGAAGACAACAGTAAGGAAGGAACCTTTGATGTCGTCCCTCATCTTTAGTCTTCAGTTGTATCACCAGTCTTGTCTTCCAGTTGATGTATGGAGGAGGAGCCTTTCGCCTTCTTGGTCAACAGCTTGACTGCAATTTCAATGGCAGTATTGACCCCGGCTTTGATGGCATCTTCTTCTTCTTTGCAGTACAACCCTGCCCAGTAACTCATTAAGACACAAGCATGGCAAACAATAACAATAGGATTTTGTATCTTTTTCTTTTCAAAACAAACATTGTTTCTAGCTTTCCAAATAGCCCAGCAAACAGCTGCTATTCCTAAAGTATGACAGTTCTGATTATTGGTAAGCCATTTACCACACCAAAGCCAAGCTTGATTAATATTGTTGGGGGTATTAGAAGCTCCAAAACATGTAGCAAAAGTGGCCCAGTCTTAGCAATATTGCAAGTAAAAAAAGATGTTGAATATACTCTCCTCAGATTGGCAAAAATAACATAAAGCTATCCCTCATGCTTGTTCTAACTAACTCCGGTACGTTTCCAGTCACACAATGTCCGAATCGGAGCTGACAATAAGCGTTACTACTCACCCACCAGCCTTTCAAATTCAAATTCAAACGACATATATATACTGCTAAAAAAAATCTACATCATTTAACAATGGTTTTGTCATGATAAATCAGCATGAGCCAGCCAAAAACGATCCACCGAATTAGCTGACAGCATACTAATGGAGTGTGTATTGGAAACACGCTGGACGATCAGATTACGGTGACCTGGCACCTGTAATTAGCTGGCAGCACAAAAAAAAATTGAAAAAGTTTTTTTTTTACAACAAAATTGAAAAAGTTTAACCCGTTCCAAAACAAGTGACCGCCCCGGATCTGACACGTGACGTCGCCGCTATATATGGCCGCACTGGCCGACGACGAGCCGCCAGTGCAGCAGCCTGTTGGTTGTGGTTGGTTCTTGCATTGCAATGCAGGGATAAAGCTCCACCGAAACCAAAATATGGATTCTTAGGGTAAATGGAGAAGTGATTATTAGTGTAAATGGAGAAGTGATTCTCCCGATTCCTAGTGTCCACAAAAACCAGTTGGTATTTTGAGTGTTTGGCTAGTTGGGGAGATTATCTTTTGCAAAGCACATGGCATCATAGTATCACACCACACTTACAAGTTACAATAGAGACCCCATGTTAGCGCTCACCGTTAGACATTGTCACACTTACTTATTATGGATTCTTTGAATTAAGAATCTAGGTCATACAGACTGGCCCTGCTAGAATAGAGGCTTGCTAGCAGATGCTATAAGACAGAGCATATATAAACAATAAACATTTTTTTTCTAGAAAGGAGACTATATAGCATTCGTTAGCAAATAAAGGCCAAAATAAGACTACATAAAATTAAGACGATTTCAATCTAGGCACCATAAAATTAGTTTCAGCTCAAGAGAGACTGCATATCAAACTCTGTTTCAGTTTAAACTTTGTTTCACTCAACTTAGCATTCGTATGTGGAGAGACAATTGGATCCCTCGTGCCCATTTTATGAAACCGGTGGGGAGTGCAAGACACTGCAGGATCCGGCGGGTCTCCCACCTGATTGACGATGAGGCAAGGGACTGGGACGAGACGCTAGTACGAAGATATTTTTATCCTTGTGATGCAGAGGAGATTTTGAAGATTAAAATTCCCAGCGTTGCTTGTCCGGATTATGTGGCTTGGAATTTCGAGAAATCAGGCTTATTCACTGTCAAAAGTGCATATAGATTGGCTATGAGGATGGAACATGGGGAGGGAGCAACCGGCACTAGCTCTACCCCTGCTGATGGAAGGAAGGTGTGGAAGGATACCCACTCAAGCTAATAAACATTACAGACATATTGTGCAACATGAGACCTGTGAGTTATGTGGTCACAGTCGAGAAGATTGCTTCCATGCATGTGTGAGCTGCCCTCATGCTGCTGCACTTCGTTATGCTATGAGAGATCACTGGGCTCTCCCTGATGAGAGTGATCTGCTGTACACGGGACCTCAGTGGTTATTGATCTTAATGAGCCGGTACTCTAAAGAAGTCATGGGCAATTTTTGTATGCTGCTGTGGCGCGCCTGGAGTGTTCGGAATAGCGTCTTAAGAGCAGGTCAGCATATCTCCATTGATAGCTCTGTAATTTTTCTAACCCGCTATATGGATTCCATCATTCAGTGTTGGCCGAGTACCCCCTACGATGGCAACAAGGGCAAGAACTGTGTTGTGGCTGGAGGCAGCAAGTTAGCTGTTGTTCTTCCAGCCAAGAAGAAGTGGAAGCCGCCGGATCGAGGCTGGATGAAGATCAACGTTGATGGGGCTTTTTGGTTGCCTCTGGGGAAGCTGCTAAAGGAGTGGTTATCAGAGATGATGAAGGTTGAACTCGGCTGGCTGCTTGGCGGCTGCTGCACCATTGCTGGGATGCGGAGGAAGCTGAAGCCATGGCTTGTCGTGAGGGCTTGGTTCTAGCTGGGCGATGGCCGAATGTCCCCATGATCCTGGAAACAGATTGTTCCACTGTTGCTGAGAAGCTGAACAACACCAAGCCTGATCGGTCCATGCACTGGTCGACAATCCAGGAGGCTAGAACGAGGTTGAGGGAGCTTTGTCAAGTTGAAGTGTCAAAGATTAGCCGGGATCAGAATACTATGGCGCACCAGCTTGCTCATCATTCGATTAGGTCTAAGAGTAGTCAGGTCTTTTTTTCTTGTTTTCCTGAGTTTGCTGAGTCATTTGCTTGTAACGATACAATTTGATTTTTATGGCGACGGACAGAGCATTCGTATATGGAGAGACAATTGGATCCCTCGTGCCCATTTTATGAAACCGGTGGGGAGTGCAAGACACTGCAGGATGCGGCCATTTCGGCCCACGGGCACGGCACAGAAAATGGGCCAACACGATGCGGCCCGCTAATACTCAGCCATTGGATCATCTTGGATGCATAATAGCCGTTGGATGCGCTATATAAATTGAGAATCCTAACCCTAGCTCTCCCAATCGCTGAAACGCACTCGGCCGTTGTACGCTCTTCTAATGACTCGGCAACAGGCTCCTGTTCGTCGCCTTATCTCTTCTTCCTCAACCACTCCACTTCAATCCTCCATGTCCGGTTGTCTGGAGCCCCCTCAGCTCGGCGTCCCCACGGCGGCGGGCGTGGGCGCTCGGCAGCTGACGCCGGCGGCGTTGGTGGCGGCTGCCCGAGCTCTTGCCGCGACAACGATGGCACTGCGAGCGGCGAGCAGCTCAGGCTTCTTGCCAACGGCGGCGTGGTGAGTAGTGAGCACTCTAGCTTCCTGTGAGACAATGACACGGCACAGGGCGAGCACCTCCAGCATAGCTGCAAGCTCGCACAAGGCACGACATGGCACAGTGGGCTGTCGTGCTCATCGCCCGCGACCAATTAGCCATAGGGCCGTGCCGAGACATTGGCATGGGGCCCTACGAGGCGCGACGACGCCGGCGACGGTGCCCTCGTGTCGCTTAGTGTCGTGCCTCATCGTGCCCGTAACGTGCCGTGTCGTGCGGCCCGTTTGACCATCTATAAACAGGGTTAACTAAAAGCACGGTGGGAAGCATCAACATCCCAGTCAGTGTGCCAGTTCACTTCGTCCCTGAAAGAATCAATCTCTAGAGGAAAATTTTGACCACAAATAAATAGATTTCCAGAGGATGAAGTGGTCCACCTGACCATTTAATACTCATCGTATTCCTATCTATTAATTGTCACATCCTCCCATCTCCCATTCTCCCTTCTAGCACGTAATCCAAACGGTGCAACTCAAATTAAGGGTAGTATGGTCATTTGACTGTTATACTAATTTGTCTAAAATTTATTAGAAATTGATTCTTTTACGGACAGAGGAAGTAGTACTTAAATTTCTCATAACCGAAACACAGATTGAATCAAAAATTTTTTAACCCTAGATTTTCTAGAAAAGTTAGTTGAATTTCTTTTTGAAAAACTATTCTACAACAGTTTTTATAAATTATATTTCACCGATACAGCGCGCTCGTGACTGTCTGACGTGGCGTCACACGTAGAACAGTTGAAATGGCCGGGTCCACCGTCCATGTAGCACAAAACTGCCAAACTGCAAATCCACCCAGTTTAGAAGTTGGAGAAAAAGATAAACTGCGAACACATGGTTGATTTAGGTCGCATGTGTTTAGTTTTGTGATGTAGTGATTGTCAGCGGTCAACATTCTCCTATTTTCTTTTATCTTTTTCTGCTTCGGCTATGTTTCACCGGCATACGTGGAGTGTGTCAAGACGTGAGGCTTGGACCGAGGGACCGGATCGCCGGGCGGCTAGCCATGGTGGTCGACATCCGGGACATCGACGGATGCAAGAGGACGCGGGCGGGGCCGCGTGTCGATCGGGTCAAGACGGGCGAAGCGTCGCGGCGAGCGGGGAGCTCTCGGATGACTTGGCGACTTCGGGCGATCAAGACGGGCGATGACACGTGTCGAGGAGGTTTGGTGGTTTGCCCTCAAAACCATCGGGCGCGTTTGGTGGTTTGGCCCTCAAAACCATCGGCGGCGGGTTTCGCGGGTTTGGGCCTCAAAACCGGGCGGACGTTCGGTGGACGGAAGGGCGGCACGTGGCGGCATCGGGAGGTTGCGTGGATGCAAGGCTACCGATGAGGAGGCGCGGTGGCCGTCGGATCGAAAAATATCCAGAGTCGGCCAAAATAGCCCTAGGGTTAGTGGTTTGCCTCATATGTATCGGAGGGGCAAAATAGGGATGAGAAATAAGGGCCATATATAGAGGATGGCAGCCATCCTCCCTCTTTACCTCTTCCATTTTCGTTTTTATTTTTTTTCCCAAATTTTAGGGTTCTTGTTTAGAGGTCCAAGAACAAATTTGTGGAGATTTTGTGGTGATTTTCGTTGGGGAAGGGGAGCTCCAAATCTCCCTCGCCGCCTCTCGACGTTTTGGATCAAATCTCCTCTTTCCTGTGAATTTCGTTTGAATCTTTGGAGCTCGTGTGTTTTTGTTTTTCTGTTTGTATTCCTGTTTCAGCAGCTCCAAGCAGTTTCAGGCGCCCCTGCTTCCCTGCCCAGCAGCTAGCGCTCCAGGACACACACGCACAGCAGCGGTCTAGGCAGAGGCCGGGAACCTCACGCCAGCAGCGCCCGGCGGCAGCAGCTCCAAGTCCCAGCGTCGATCAGCTGGCAGCGGCGTCAGGTGCCTGCTCGGCAACCACGCTCGCCAAGGGCAACACTCTCGGCAGGTCCCTGTGGTGGTCAACATCAAGGCGGGACCGGCTTCAAGGCAGAACAGCAGATCGGTTTTTTCTTGGACTCAAGCACGCCACCCACTTGCTAATCCAAGCACGGGAGCAAGTCTTGTGCACACGGCAAGGCAGGTGGTCTTGCTGCCTGCTCGAGCTGCTTCCAGTCCTTGGAGCACGAGCACCTGAGGAGTGGCCGGCAGCTCACCAGCCCAAGCTCGATCTTTCTTCATCAAAGGTCAATTTTTCTCTTGTGCTGTGGACTTGGCCTTCGAGCCAATCAATTTGTTCTTGTGCAGGACTGCTAGATCAAATGCATATGTGAAATTCCTAGCTTTGATAATCTCAGCTTAGTGCTCTCTTTTTACGCCCCCAAGGTGTTCGGTGAAATGCCTAAGTAGCTGTTTCTCCTAGTTTTTCTTCGTTCTTTTTTGCTAGATTTGTTCTAAGCACTAGTTTAGTTTCTTTACGTGTTCCTACAGCTTGTTTTAGTTGTAGATTTTTAGTAGAGTAATTTTCTTGTCCTAGTGTTTATTTTATTTCCTGCTAAATAGAAAATCCCAAAAATTTCCAAAGTTTAGTTTTGCTTTTATCTTTTTGCAATGATTTTGTATCAAGTCGATGATTTTGTCTAGTTACTCTCACACAAGTTGGCGTTGGTAATCTAGTTCCGGGAACCCGCTTCTTTTCGATAGAAGTTGGGAATCTCGCCTTTTTGTCTCTCTGTTGAGGTTGGGGGTTGAGCCGATGACCAATTTGAAAAAGAAAATCGAGGCTCCCATTCACCCCCTCTCGTCGCCGCTTCGGTCCTTCAATTGGTATCGGCAGGTTAAGGATCATATCCACCTTAATCGGTTCTTGATCCACAGAAGGCGACATGGAGAGGTTTGGTCACTTTGGTGGCAAGCCTCCGGAGTTCGATGGCACCAACTATCCCTATTGGAAGATTAAGATGCAAGCACATCTTATGGGGATAGATTGGAGAGTGTGGGAGATTGTCGAGGATGAGAACTACCAAGTGCTAGCCGCCGAGTGGGTGAGGATCAAATAGCCCAACACAATGCCAACAACCGAGCGAGGAGCGCCTTGTTCTCTAGCCTCAAAGACACCGAATTTGAGAGAGTTGCCACTTGTGAGACCGCCGTGAGGTGTGGAAGACACTAGAGAGCTACCACGAGGGAACCCCACAAGTCAAGGCCCGTCTATATGAGACCTACAAGAGAGAGTACAACAACCTAATCCAACTTGATGGCGAGTCCATCGATTCTCTCTTTGCTAGGTTTCGGGACGATCTCGCAACAAGCTTCGGGCGCGAACAAGCCGCCGGAGAGGCTTGACGAGCACGAGAAGGCGATGCGGCTCTTGTATGCTCGGATCGGAAGGTGTGGGATGTGAAGGTGTCCGCGATCATGGAGTCTCGCCAACTACGACACCCCTCACACCCGACGAGCTCTACAAAGAAGCTCAAGTCCTCCGAGATCGAGGCTCGGATCCAGCGGCCGAAGAATCCATCCGCGCCGAATGTTGCTCTCGCCTCGTAAGGGTAGTTCGAGTTCTTACGCTAACCCTTCACGCATGTCGCTTGCCTTGTCTTCCTTGGTGTCCGTGACGAGGAGCGCGATGGAGAGCCTTGGGGATGATGAGCTTGCACTAGTCATCGGCCGATTCTTGCGGTTCCACAACAACCGCTTGAACCGGCGGGCGTGGCGGTCCATCCAAGGGCGGATGCTTCGAGTGCGGCGATCCGAACCACTTGCCGCCGCATGTCCCAAGAAGAACAAGGACAAGTACTCCGCGAGAAGTACTACTCCAACAAGTACGACTCGACAAGCGCAAGGACGCGCGAGCACACCTCCTAAGTACAAGTCCAAGAAGGGATTCGACAAGGAGGCGATCAAGAAGAAGTACCTCAAAGCGTGCCAAGGAGCACACAAGCACGCCTTCCTTGCCTCCCCCTCACGACCTCGACAACGACTCTTCGGACGGGCAATCTTCCTCAAGCGATGAGGAGTCCGAGCGCAAGGTTGAGGACAAGTCTGAATGGACTTTTGCTTCTTCACCGACTCCAAGCCCGGGGCTTCGCACCATGGCCCTCGATGGAGCGGTGACCGACAACATTAAAACCACACGGCAACGATTCTTCTTCCTCCGAGGTATCTCCTACGATCGAATCTCTCCGATGAGGTTGAATCTTTGGGCGATGCACTTGTGTGTCAAGAGAAGTTGCTTAAGCGTGCCGCTAGGGAGAGAAAGGAGTACAAGGAGAAGTGGGAGATGGTCGTGACGGAGATAGAGTTGCTTAGGAAGCCTGTCGATGTCTCCTCGATGAGACGGAGTGTCATGCTTGTGTGCCGTGCATATGTCTAGCATCATGTCTTTGCAGTCCAAGTATTCGGCTTTCTTTGGATGAGCATGTTGATCCAAGTCTAGGCCTGTGTTGAGTGCGTGCAAGTCTTGTCCGGACTTGCGATCCGAGGATGGCGAGAAGGTCGCCAAGCTTGCTTTGTGCTTGAGAAGGCCAACTCGTATATAGCACCGTCTTTGGGATGTGCTAAGTGTGAAGCTTTGGAGTTGGAGCTCATGTCTTGTAGGCATGACAAGGGGAGAGTCGAAGAGGAGATCAAGTATCTTCGCCTGCCTTGAGTTGGGTGTCTTGTGGAGAGCCGCAGCTTGGCATGATGATGAGTCGGTTCAAGAGGGGGACCGACACATCGGGTTTAGGCTTTGCTATAGGTGGGAAGGGAGAAGTCATTTATGGCAAGGTTGGTCAAGGTAGTGGTTTGAGCTCGAGTGAGAAACCAACCAACACTCCAAAATTTACCAATCTTACTCCACCCGAGCCTACCAAGCCCATTGTGCAAGATGGCATTCTCCAAGAGCCAACTAAGACTCCACCTCCCAAACAAGTGTGGCTTCCCAAACCGAACCACCTCAAGAACCCACTTGACACTTTGCCCAGGGATCCTCGAGGAAACCCTTCCTAAGGCCAAGACCACAACAAGAGTGAACCATCCACTCAAGAGAGTGAACCAACCACCACCTAAGAGAGAGGTGAGGTATCACCGTGAGTATTGCCAAAGAGATGGTCACTTGGTTGAGTTTTGCTTTAGGAGGAAGAGGGATGCTAGGCGCCGAGTGGAGTTTGAGAACCGTGGACATGTATCACCCACCACTTGGCATGTATGAGAGGTGTGTGCGTCGGTTCGAGGCGCTTGCTAGGCCCGAAGGTAGGAGGCCTCGAGGTTTGGGCCACGGTTTGTGAGACCGTTTGGTGATCGTGCTCCGCGAGTGAACGTAGATCCTCGCTTTGGGAATTTTGAGGTTGATAAGAGGAGTGCACCACGCTTTGTAGTACGTGGTAAGCGCTTTGGTAAGATGGGGCGTGGGATGGTTGTTTTGCCTAATGCGTATTTGGGGCAAGATGGTCAACACCGGTACTCTTCCAAGTTTACTAACCCCGGTGTTGTGCCATATGCTCATCCCATGTTCTATCGTTGATACAGCCGGAAGGCCGGAGGACATGTGGCTCATTGACTCCGGCCGTTCTCGACACATGACCGGTAACTCCAAGTGGTTCTCCAAATCACCCCCATGAAGACGAAAAGAGTACATCACTTTCGGGATAGCAAATGAGAGGGAAGATTCTATCTCGAGGGTCAATCGTAATCAATGACCACTTTGTGCTCAAGGATGTGGCGCTTCGTCTCCAACCTTCACTTCAACCTTGCTTTACGTCTCTCGGCTCATGGCGGGCGTATTTATGAGGTAATGCGTTTCAAGGTTGGGTGTTCTCGAGTTTTGGACTCTCGCGATGATCTCATTTGGTCTGGATTGTGCCATTTGGGCAAGTCTTTCGTGCTGATTTTTCTCGAGGTTTTGGCACATCTTGTTGCTTGTTGGCCGGGTCCTCCTCCGATTTGTGGAAGTGGCATAGGAGACTAGGTCACTTGAGCTTTGACCTCCTCGCGAGGTTGAGTTCAATGGATCTGATCCGAGGATTGCCTAAATTCAAATTTGAGAAGGATTTGGTTTGCCACCCCTCGCCGTCACGGGAAGATGGTATCCGCTTCTCACCACCCAAGACTCGAGATCATGACCTCGAGACCCGGAGAGATCCTTCACATGGACACGCTTGGTCCATCTCGGGTGAGGTCGGTCGGTGGGAAGTGGTATTGTCTAGTGATCGTTGACGATTTTTCGAGATACTCTTGGGTCTTTTTCATGGAGGGCAAGGATGAGGCTTTCGGTTTTGCTCGCGATTTGATTTTGAGATTGAGAACCGAGTTGCCGTGAGACAGCCATTCGAGCGATTCGCAGCGACAATGGCACGTAATTTAAGAACTCTCGCCGAGTCTCTTTGTGCTAACTTGGGTGTCGAGCACCGCTTTTCTAGCCCTTATGTCCCGCAGTTGTAACGGGATTGTTGAGCGAAGAACCGGGCGCTTGTGGAGATGGCAAGGACCATGCTCGATGAACACAAGACTCCGAGGAAGTATTGGGCTGAGGCAATCAATACGGCGTGCCATGTCTCCAACCGCATTTTCCTTCGTGCTTTCACCAAGAAGACATCATATGAGTTGCGGTTTGGGAGATTGCCCAAGGTAAGCCACTTCCGTGTGTTTGGATGCGAGTGCTTCATTCTCAAGCAAGGTAATCTCGACAAGTTTGAGTCTCGATCAGGGTGATGGCATTTTTCTTGGATATGCTTTGCACTCACATGCCTACTGAGAGTTCTTAATCTTGAGACTAACCGCGTTGTAGAGACATGTGAGGTTACCTTCGATGAGACCGCACCTTGTTCCTCTTCTCGTGTTTGAGTGTGCGTGAAAGGAGGAGATGGAGCAGAGCATCTTTGTGGAGGAGGAGCAGAAGACGTTGGTCGGGGTGATCCCGGCGACTCCACCGCTTGTCCCAAATGACCACTGTGACGACGACGACGCCACGGACTGCACCCTACTACCACTACTTCCTCGGGGGTCCCGTGGGAGCGGCTCCCCTCGTGGCGAGACAAATTTGCACTGAGGAGGTACCCGCTCGGTCGAGGGGAGGCGACATCTTCAGCGCCTGGCGCCTCTCGACATTCAGCGTCGCCACCCCCTGGGAGACCATGATTGGAGGACTTAATCGAGGGTAACTTCGTTCCAAAGCTTATGCCATGTGTCATTTCGCTCATTCTCGCATTTGTTTCAACTCTTGAGCCCAAAGATGTTAACACCGCTTTTATCGGACTCGGATTGGGTTAATCCCATGCATGAGGAGTTGCGTAACTTTGAGAGGAACCAAGTTTGGGTGTTAGTCCCACCTCCCGCGAGTGTCATCCCATAGGTACTAAGTGGGTGTTTAAGAACAAAAATGTGAGTGAGGATGGTGTGGTGGTGAGAAACAAAGCCGATTAGTTGCCCGTGGGTTTTGTCGAAAAGGGGATAGACTATGAAGAAACCTTCGCTCCCTCGTAGCCCGCATAGAAGCTATTAGGATTTTGCTTGCCTTTGCGGCCTCGAAGGGCTTTAAGCTCTTCCGGATGGATGTCAAGAGTGCTTTCCTAAATGGGTTCATAGAGGAGGAGGTGTATGTGAGGCGGCCCCGGGGTTTGAGAATCCTAAACACCCGCACTATGTGTACAAGTTGTACAAGGCCTTGTACGGCTGAAACAAGCCCCCGTGAGCTTGGTACGAGAGGTTGAAAGATTTTCTCTTAGCTAAGGGTTTTGTGATGGGGGTCGTAGACAAGACTTTGTTTCTACTTAGAAAAGGCAATGACATACTCCTAGTCCGGATATATGTGGATGATATCATCTTTGGTGGCTCTTCACATGCTATGGTATCGAAGTTTTACGCTAGATTATGAGCGGGGGAGTTCGAGATGAGCATCATGGGCGAGCTGACCTACTTCCTTGGACTTCAAATCAAGCAAACCAAGGGCCGGGGATCTTCGTACACGGGGCAAAGTACACGAAGGACATCATCCGCAAGTTTCGCATGGGTGAGGCCAAGCCTCTTTTCGGCGCCCATGTCGGCGGCGGCGGCCCCGGGCGAGGACAAGGATGGAGAAAATTTGTGGACCAAAGGGAGTGCGAAGCATGATCGGTTATTTGCAGTACGGACGGCGACGCGCCCGACATCCGGTTTATGTGTGCCTCTGCGCAAGACGTTTTCGATCTTCGCCAAGACCTCTCACTTTCAGTCGTGAAGAGGATCTTGGTATTTGCGGTTTACCCGACTTTGGCCTTTGGTACTCGGCCTCTTCCACCCTCTCCCCGGTTGGTTATTCGGACTGACGATTATCTTTGGTGATCGTATGCATAGAAAGTCTACATCCGGTACTGTCGGTTTCTTGGTACTTCTCCGGTGTCTTGGTCGCCTAGAAAGCGCCCCGGTGTCGCCGGTCGACGGTTGAGGCAGAGTATGTTGCCGCTGCCGCTTGTTGCTCCCAAATTGTTGTAGATGGTTGCCACTTTGAGAGACTTTGGCCCGAGCTTTTCTCGTGTACCTTTGTTGTGTGATAGCATGGGAGCCGTGAGTGTAGCCAAAAACCCCGCCCCCGCACTCCTAGACCAAACACATAGAGGTGAGGTACCACTTCCCCGAGAGATCACCGGGAGAAAGGGGATATAGATGTACATCATGTGTACACGAGCAACAGATTGCGGACATTTTCACGAAAACCACTAGACCAAGTCCGTTTTGCCCAAATTGGTGGAGAGTTGGGCGTGTGCTATCCCTTTGAGGGGTAGCTTTGTAGTTGATGTACGGATGTAGTTTTAGGTTTGTTTTTGCTTTTTGTATCATACTTGCATATCATGAGCTTCACTTTTATATTGATTTGAATGAGGTTGTGCTCTTAGTAGTATGAGTATGATGGTGCTTCTAGCTTGAGCTCTTTTAATCATGTGATGTATGTTATGAGTCGAGCAACCTTTTCCAAATGTGAACTTGATTAATGGATGATGAAATTAAATCTTGGTTCACCTTTGAGCTAGCTTCTATCATGAGTAGAGTGTTGAGAACCTTTGAGCTTTTATGTGTATGCTTGGTAGCTATGTCTCATGCTTTGATTCATTCACTTGCTTAGATTTTCATGATAATACCATGCTAAAACATGAAGTCTAAAGCTAAAGTGATGAAAAGATCGAGTGGGTCCATTTTGCCACACTTTGAAGTTCGAGACTGCTTTCACTTGCACTCTTGAATGAACTTGGACTTCATTGTGTTTGACCCAGCACCATTGTCTTAAGCTAATCATTGCTCACGCATAGGCTTGACATGATTGATTAGTAAGGCAAGGCAAATGTGGATAACCACTCGCATGCTCTCTTGTAACTTGTGAACCGCCGCAACTCTGAATTAAAATGAACACAAGTTTATGCCATAATGTCTAGCATGATGTCCGAACGCCGCTTGGGGTAGTTCACCCAGCTTTACATGTTTGAGCACTTAGTTGATCTCCTATCTACTTGTGCTAGGTGTTATGTTTGATGGTGAACCTCCTTTTGCAAGATACTAAAATTTGCTCAAAATGCTTTGTGCCATATTTCATATCACTTGTTTAGCTTGAGCTCGCTAGCACTTGTAATTTGTTGCTATGGTACCACTTTGAGCACTCTCTCATTCGGTTGAATATAATCTTGAAGCTTTGCATTGTGACATATTGCATTTTATAGCTTGATTAGTGCATGTGCCAACAAGGGGGAGAAAGATCCAAAGACAAGTGATTGCATTTGTCCGGGGGAGTAGCACTTTGAGCTAGATGTGTTGAGCCTTTGCCTCTCGTCTTGAGGGTCTAGCCGTTTGTGTGTGAAAAGTATTTGGTTTGGAGCTTTGCTAGTGGTGTTGAGCCTGTTCTACCTCTTCTTGAGGACTAGCCGTCTGCTTTTAGCTTGGTTGTGTCGAGCCTTTTGCCCATGTCTTTGGGAACCAAGTCTTTGCTCCATGTTTTGCTATCCAAAGAGGTTGTCTTAGCTTTTGTTCACCCGGATGTGCTTTCTTCTATCTTATTCTCGTCTTTTGTGTTGAATGTTGACAATGCACTCATCAAGGGGGAGATTGCGAACACATGGTTGATTTAGGTCGCATGTGTTTAGTTTTGTGATGTAGTGATTGTCAACGATCAACATTCTCCTTCTATTTTCTTTTATCTTTTCGCTTCGCTATGTTTCACCGGCATACGTGGAGTGTGTCAAGACGTATCTCTTGGTTCGTGTTGTGCGGGTGTGGAGCTCGGAGATGGTAGCCGACGGGCGAGGTGAAGGGGACAAGGAGGACGTCTTGGGGCCGACGGACCGCGGAGGTGAAGGGACGGGCGTGAGGCTTGGACCGAGGGACCGGATCGCCGCTGGCGGCTAGCCATGGTGGTCGACATCCGGGACATCGACGGATGCAAGAGGACGTGGGGGCGTGACCGTGTCGACGGGTCAAGACGGGGCGAAGCGCGGCAGAGCGGGGAGCTCGGATGACTTGGCGACTTCGGGCGATCAAGACGGGCGATGACACGTGTCGAGGAGGTTTGGTGGTTTGCCCTCAAAACCATCGGCGCGGGTTTGGTGGTTTGGGCCTCAAAACCATCGGCGGCGGGTTTCGCGGGTTTGGGCCTCAAAACCCGGCGACGCCCGGTGGACGGAAGGACGGCACGTGGCGGTATCGAGGAGGTTGCGTGGATGCAAGGCTACCGATGAGGAGGCGCCCCGTGGCCGTCGGATCGAAAAATATCCGAGTCGACCAAAATAGCCCTAGGGTTAGTGGTTTGGCTCATATGTATCGGAGGGCAAAATAGGGATGAGAAATAAGGACCATATATATAGGATGGCAGCCATCCTCCCCTCTTTACCTCTTCCATTTTTCGTTTTTATTTTTCCCTAAATTTTAGGGTTCTTGTTTAGAGGTCCAAGAACAAATTTGTGGAGATTTTGTGGTGATTTTCGTTGGGGAAGGGAGCTCCAAATCTCCCCGCTGCGTCTCTCGACGTTTTGGATCAAATCTCCTCTTTCCCCGTGAATTTCGTTTGAATCTTTGGAGCTCGTGTGTTTTTGTTTTTCTCGTTTTGTATTCCGGTCTATAGTCACACAACGTCCAAATCGAGGGGCAAGCGTTACTACGGATTTTTTAAAAAAATTAACCTTTTTTGAAAGAAATTTCAAATCGACCCCGTATGAAAATATTTCCTTTTGGTCGCGCCATCGTGACATCCCGCCTTCGCCTTCCAAAGGTTCATCTAGCATGCTAGGGCCGCTAGGTATCTTCCGGCCGGTCCGGTGATCAACCCGCAGGAATCCTCGGCCTACTGGCAAGTCCCCGTGTGATACAATCCCGCGGGAGATCCACGATCGCTTTTCCCCTAACGCCTTTGAATCGTAAGGACCTTGATGTCGCCTAGGAGGCCTAGAGGGGGGGTGAATAGGCCTATACCTTAAAATTGACTGGCAAAACTTCTCGGGAGATCGGTACACAATAGGGCGCGCACTTGCCAAGGCTGTCGCGCAGACCGCCGCGTGAACCGACCAAATTGACTACAGAGACAGAGATGTAGAGACACTTCTCGGCCAGTGAGCGGGCGCGACCGCCGGCCTTCGCGCTGCCGCGCCTCGTCTCCGGCCTGCACTCTCGCCGCGCGCGGCACCGCCTCGCCTCGCGCGGCGAAAAACACAAACCGCAGCTTTGAAATCTAAGCAACGAAACTTAGATCGAGTGAATATCCCAAGTTCCTCGCACACAAATATATCACATATATCCAATAGAATGTGCCAGAACTCCTCAACAAAGTAGATCGGGATGAAACCCTAGCTCACAAGAATAATATGCAAGAATGTAAATAGCACGCGTGAGACAAGGATTTTTCCCGTGGTTCACCGTCGCCACAAAGGTCGGGTTACGCCCACGCTGTTGAGGTATCCACAAAAGGATTGGGATTCGCCACACAAGCTGTCCCTTCCCTCGTTCTCAAGTCAAGGGAGTGAACCCTTGAGATGAGGGGTGATTTTCTTGATTTTGAGTGAGGTTACAAACCTCCCAAGGCTGCGCCACACGGAAGGGGGCAGCTCAAGGGCGACGCCTAGCCGGCTAGGAGCAAGCTCCAAGAGTAAAGAACCCTAGCACACCTACCAAACGTGAACCAAATGCTCTTTCAAGGTGGGGAAGTCAGAGATCCGGTCTCCAATCGAAGTTTGTTGCCTTATCCCTCAAGATTTGATGGTGGGAATCGAAATCTAGCTTGGGGAGTGGAGGAGCAACAATGGAGGAGAGAGAGAAGAGCTCGGTTCTCGTTCTTCCACGAAATGAACGTTGGGGGAAGAAGAGGTGACCGCTGGGGAGGGGCCGGATGGGTATTTATACCGTCCGCCCCAACGGTCGGCTTAAGTGCGGCATCACCTCACGCTAATCGCCAAGCACGACGCTGCAATCGCCTCACCTACGCTACCGCACTGCTTGCCGCTGAACAACAAAGTGTAAAACGAGTTTTGGATGGCTGTTTTGGCTTGGAGTGATGTTTTTGGTCGAAATGGAGGTTTGAGCATTTAGTTCACATGTAGCCAAAGGTCCTAGGATCCCTCTTAATAGTACGGCATGTCCTAAACTCAAGATTCAAAACATAAATGAAATTAAACCTCCATGAGTCTAGGTTGCCATCCGTTGCACTTGAAGGTTCCATCAACCTTGTACATCATCCTCTATCATCTTTGTCTCATCTCTTAGAGCAAATATATCTTGTGCATGTGACTTGAACCATTTCCACAAATATGAGTTCACCTCCATGGCTTCAAGTCACTCACACTAATGATTTGATCCTCAACACAATATGACTCCTCATAGCTTGATTAGTTCCTCGACTAAATGCAAGTACTCTCTTCTTCACCTTAGCCATGGTACCTCGGTCCCAAGCCAACGCTTGCCCTTCACCTTCGCTTAGTACCTCGAAGCCCTTTCCTTGCTATCTTCACCTTATCAAGATACACTCAAGTCACATCATATCAAGCAACCATTGAATAACTATTTCTTCAATATTATGATCCTTGCTTGATTATCTTCTAGATATGAATGTATATCAATCAAGCTTCGGTTTGACTCACATAGAGACATACATGGATCAACATCAATATGGTCAAGCCAATTCACGGTTCCTTGTATCATATCCATTTTGGCTTGACACTCCAAACACTTACTTCAATCTTCTATTCATGGAAAGCAAGCCATTATAGAGACCGATCCAAGATCATCAACTCATGTCTCATTTGTCGCTTTGCCAAACATGCTTGCTCTCACATGATGCTATGATATCCCACAACATATAAGCCATTTCATTGATTCCATTTGCATTGTTGTCTTTTGCTTGAACTAGATTGTTTCCATAATCTTCCAATACAACAATACACAATTTTGCCTTTGCTTCAACACTATGTGAAATACCATCAAGTTTGCCTTGTTGAACCTTGGATATACTTGTTAATACACAATTCACAAGTATATGCAATAGACTCGATTTCTGTTCAACACTTAGCAAACTTATTAGACCTTTAATTATGTTGTCATTCAATTCACCAAAACCCACTAAAGGGCTAGATGCACTTTCAATCTCCCCTTTTTGGTGATTGATGACAACACAATTAAAGCTTACAAGAGATTGATAAGCATTAAGATTTTGAATCCTATTATATAGTGAGCTCCCCTAAATGTGTGCATTGAAGGAAATTTAACTTTTGGCCTCAAATGCCAAATGCACATATTTAAGATGAAGTGTGAGAACTCTCCTATATCTTAGCATCCGTGGGGTGCAAGGTGTTACATGATAAACCGTGATGCTCATGACAGTTCATGCACTCAAAAGATAAACAATTCACCACACAAGGCATGAAAGTCACACACTAGCATAAATGGTCCTTAAAGAGCATTAATTTAAGCTATCATCCTTGCACATACCACAAAAAAATTTTGAAAAATCTTACATGCCTCTCCTTTACCCCTTTAAATCCACATATCAATCTCACTTTAATATTTCTCCCCTTTGGCATTAATTTCCAAAAAGGATCTCTCCACTAAAAGGAAGAAATATGATGGTAGACAAGTGAGAGCAAGAGTAGAGCAAGGTTTAGCATATAAGATTTCTCTCCTAACTTTTCTACCAAACAAAGTATGCAACACTTTAAGCCAAGATTCTTGAGAAGTTAGTATATTTAGCTCATACCTCACTAAGATGACATTCATCATGAGACAAACTCATGACATCACCACAAGATGTATGAACCAAATATCTAAATAAATCTCTAATTGTCACCACAAGAGCAAACTCATGGTGTGACTGAAAATATTACATACACATGCACACACTAGCATGTAAGGGCCTAGATGCACAAAGGTAGTACAAGATTCCATGGAGTGATATACCTTTGTTCTAAGCCTCACAATCTCCACCAAGAAGATGATTTCAATATTTGAATTTAGTGCTTTGATGGTGCTTTGATGGGACTAGTAATTCTTTTCTGCAAGATAACTTCATTTGTGCCCATCTCTCAACATCATCATCTTCAAGGAGATAACCCAAACTTGTGCTTGATCTCAATTGAAAGTCCATTGCTAACTCTTGTTGTCATATTGAGATACTAGATGAAGACATATTCCTTGATATACCAGATTGAAAGATTGTCCATGAATACCAATTGAAATATGATCTTCATATTTTTGACATCACTTGAAAAGAGTCTTCATATGGCTTTTCGGAAGGTTTGCAATGTTTTGGTTGTCAACAGATAGCTCGAGGGCCATAGAATGAGTATATATACACCCAAAACCAAAACTAGTCATTAGAGTTCAAAAAACCAGCTATCATGACTGTACAGTGCGGCACGCCGCCCTGGTGTGCGGCAATCGCCCGCAGCTCACACAGACAAGACAGTCACCTCACCGAAAAATGCCATAACTTTTCACTCGAACTCGATTTCGGTGATCTTGGACTTTCCGGAAAGCTTATCTCGAGAGCTATCCATACCAACCAATGGCAATACCAAAGATCAACAAGTTCAAGTGTTCTTCTATTGAAAGTATCTTCACAAGTTGATGCCAATTGGAATAAAAGCTCATATCTCATAGTATCACCTAGATAATGCTCACAAAGACAAGAGATAGCATTAAATTGCACAAGCTAGAGTTTCACAACTAGTGACCCTTTGGATGTGGAAGGCATGATGAGTCACTAATTGCAAGACCTCATAACATAGACTAAATTCCCCTTGTTGATAGTGCATACATATATATGTGGAAGGCAAGAACATATGCACTTTTGGTCAATTAAGTCCAAATAAGGGAATTTAAGCTATATTATGGAGAGTAGCTACTAAAGATATAAGATTGCAATCCAAATAAATATGAGAGATAACTTTTACCAATTTGGATTGAATTAAGGTAGCATACCCAAGAGAAACTCATTCTCAACACGAGACTACACAAATCACTAGAAGAAAAGGTTAGTCTCAAAAGACACAAGGCATAGGATGGCTCCCCTCTCAATATGTGCATCAAGTACTTGAATTACTTGTGAAATGCACTAGAATCAATTTAAGAGTCTAGAGGAGTTCATCCTATATCTTGGTCAAGGCACAATAAATTTGCAACAATTGAAATTATGCCGAGAGAACATACCACCACCAAGGTAGATCGGTCACCACATTGATATGATCATTATGAGTGAGATTTCAAATGATTTGGATATCCATAGTTCTCACTTGATGAAATGTGGTGAATTAGAGCACTCATGATCATCCAAGTTCCATATATTAGATTCCTAGTTCTTCCTTTACCTAAAGCAGCCCACATAGAGAGCAAAAGGTAAAGTTCATGAACTTTGCAAAATGTGAACTAGGAGTTACCACTGTTGACTTGCAAGATCCTCGGGTGATCGTGGGATGGATCAAGAGCACTTGATGAGCTCTAGAGAGGAGAAATAGCAATGAAAGTCCACTCTTCAATTATTTTCTCCAACTCATCCAAATATTGTTCCACTTGAGGATTGGGGCATTCAACATTTAAACCGGGAGCACTTGGTTTACAAAGATTGAGACCTCCTAGAATAACCGTGAGGCACCTAGAGACTCCACAGAACTACCCATCCTCTTTTTGCACATGTGTTGGACTGCACATCATATACTTGGAGGAAACCAATAGTCACACAAGATTTAGGCCAAGCTCCCCTAAATTTGTGCATACAAGAGTACACAAAGTCCACTTGAGCATACTAACAATTTGAGGTCAAGGGAGAGGTTAGCACTATATTCCAACCGGTTTCAAACTCCTTCAAGCTGCTAGCACTCCAATAGTTTCAGCTGTTTACTTCTTGATCCAATTTGTTGTAGTTACTTGTTGCTGCTTGTATTCGACCGCAACTTATTTGGACCCTTATGTGATTAGGGGCCTCCCCTACATCCATGCCCGATTCTATTGGTGGGGCGGCACCGCCGCGGTGATTGTGTGCACCGCCGCTCGCCACTTGTCCAAATCAAGTCAACATGAGTTTTTCACTTTCATAAAAACTCTTTTAGATCAAACTGAAGCTTCATAATTGCGATGAATCTTTCATGACCAGCTAGAGAGCCAACCGAACCTTGTTGATGCAATGCAATTCAATTCCATTGAAACAGTTTTTTAGATTCTGTCATCGTCGAGGAAACTTCATATCTCTCGGACCACTAGCTCAATATGCATGAAATTTGGTAGAGATGTTCATCTATGAGTCCTCTAACTTCTCTAAAAGTTTCAGCCCATTTGTACTTCATTTGATCAGTCAAAACATTATTCTACCAATATTGCTCAAGACTGAAACTGCACTGTTGAAGCTGACATAAATCAACTCAAAACTGATTTTCTTCCAAATAAATCTTCATGTCAATTGTTCAGCAACAAGTACTATACATGTATATCATGCTCACAAAGTTTTAGGTCAACTCATCGGTGTTTGATCTTTGAAACTCATGCTTGAAGACAGCCAACTCAAAATTCTGAATTTCTGGACAGATTTGATGATTCACTTCATTGCTCTTCTTCTTGTCCAATCTTGAGGTGAATTTGGTTGAGAATACTCACAAGATGTTATATCCATTCAGCCCTCTTATCAAAAGTTGCAATCTTGTGAATTTCTCCAATTTAGCTCATCCAATTTCAACCTCAAACTTGATTTTGCCTAATCTCAGATTTTGATCTCGTTGGCCTCTAGCAAAACTCATCTTTCTTTTAGGTGAAGAGTAACCTTCAAGCTTGTGATATATGCAATTTGATAAGCACAACCTCCTATGAATTTTACGTGAATAAGCTCAAACACAAGAGGTCATTAGTAACACAAGCACTAGCTTCTCATTTAGTAACCCTTTATATGTGTGGAATGCAAGTAGGTCACTAAATAGAGAAACCTCATAACATGGACTAAATCTCCCTTAAAGGCTCATGCATATTCTTTTGAGTGGAATGGAGATGTGAATATGCATGGTTGGTCATTTAAGTCCAAAGGGCAGATTTAAGCCATATTATGGTGAGTGGCTAACATAGACACATCAACTCCAAATCAACTAGAGAGAGAACACTTCACATGGTTTTGGATTGATTGCCTTCATATGATAGCACACTCCATTTGAGGAACACATTCTCAAATAGTGAGACTACAAAAATCACTTAGAGAAAAGATTAGTCTCACAACTCTAGTCATAGAGTAAATTCCCTTTTGATAAGTGCTCTAAGTATTTGAATTTCTCACATAGCACTTTTATTCATTTAAGAACTTGGGATTTTCGCTCTATGTCTAGGTCATGGCAACAATAGAATAATTAAAAATGAAATATGCATGCCAAGAGATACTCACAACCATGTGTACTATGTAGATGCCCATAATATGAAAATGAGAATTTGGCAATCTACCATATGACAAGATTCCATGAAGTAGAAAGTTCTTGAGTTGTGAGTGATCAATGCCTTTGCTTTACTTGAGCATGATTCTTCATTCTTGGCCTTCTTCAGATTTACTTATATTTCTCAATGTGAAAACCAAGATTCCAAATCCTTCAAACCAACTCATTGTATGTATGAATGAAGAAAAAACTTTCTTCAACTTGAGATTCTTGATTTGAAGTCCACGGAAGAAGCTCAAGTCATCTATGTTGCTTCATGAAGATGATAAATTCAATTCCAATCACACTTTTCTTTCATGAACAACCAGCAAAGAATATCCTCAAGTGTTTCATTTACCTAAGTGGCTACACAAGACACAAAGGAGTAAAATTTGAACATAACTTGCACTTGAGATTTGGTTGTCACCACCCTTCTTGAAAGTAATGAATGAGACAATATCTTCATCTTCACTTTGCTCATATGAAAGTTGTAGGCTTTGTCCTTGAATTGAAGTGGAATCGATTGTCGCTGTCTTCACAAAAGCGGCAATCGCCGCTCTGTAAATGTTGCAAAGAGAGGTCCAACAGATGCACTACATCGAGCTGTCCGGCCGAATTTGGTGCAGCAACAACTTGAGGATCCTCCACTTCATTTGGTGAGATCATCTCAACCATTTAAGCTTCCTTAAGTGTCAACTCTCCACCATTATCAAGATTTGATCAATTCACCGAAAATGGATCACTTCACCAAAAAGCACCACCAAAAAAAAATCGAAAATCGAGCAAAGGAAGAACCATTCATAACTTTTGATTCCCAAATGCTATGAAGGTCAATGAGCACTTGTTGAAAGCTTATGAGGTCTAGTTTGCAATGCCACCAGTGGTGATCTGTTTGCAAACTCCATTTTGGCTGCAAACCACTTTTGGTACAGACTGATCAGAAATGTCTCGCAGTCTGTCACAAGGTCAACTTCAAGTGCAAAACTGTATCAATCTACAATATTCCTTGGTACATGCTGCACATGGTATGAAAGCTCATCAAGTTAACTTTCAAACCCAACAAACGGATTGTCATTTGCATTTCCCAAGATGGAGTTATGACCAGATCAATACAGACTGCACAGAGGACCAATCAGCAACACAAGGTGGTTCTTCCATACCTACAACATGAATAAGATCTTGCTCTACTAGAGAGCCATTAAAAGCATCATATGGCAAATGATTCATTTAAACTAAAAGCACTCTAGCCACTCCTAATAATTCACAAACACACAAATATTTGTGAACTACTAGAGACTACACAAGTCAAATGGCTAGCTAAGAAGGGTTAGGTACTAGTTACCGAGGTGAATATGAAGTTTGAGATATTTCCATTGATTCATCTTCGGGTCAACCATGTAAGAGAATATAATATGAATTGATTGATAGCTTGAGTGAATATTTTCAATTAGCTTGCTCAAGCACCCCGAAGCTTCATATCACCTCCAAGTACCTACAACACTCATCAAGCACAACTTGGTGGCACCCAAACTAAGTTGGGTCCATCAAGGTTAGTCACAAGAGACTTAGGCACCCAAATGGCCTTTGTGTGCTAGCACGTGGTGAACTAATCACCTCTCTAGCACAAGTGTCATTTTTGGGCATCCTAAGCAAATTTGAATTAATTGACAAGTTGAGCTTAGGAGTGTTACCCATGGGACAATCCTTACTTAAATGTCCCTTTCCTCTACATGAGTAGCATAGGCGGCTCTTGTTGTTGTTAGCCTTCTCTTTTTGCATTTTGCTTGCTACCTTGTAGATGAACTTCTCTTTGATGATGACAAGCCTTCACTTTTCTTGTTTGGACATGATACAATCTCATGACCCTTCTCATTGCATCCATAACACTTCCTCTTGTTATTTCTTGTCTTGCTCTTTGGAAGTGTGGCTTGCTCATCAACCTTGTTGGAACACATAGAGGCACTATGTCCCATGTTGCAAGTGCTTGGCATGAGCCATCTTCTTCTTCTTTTGGATCTTGCTCATGCCTTTCCTCTCTTTCCTCAAGGGGCAATCTTTAACATGGTGATCTTCCTTCTTGCACTTGAAGCAACCTAAGGAGAGTCTTCTTTAATTGTTGTTGCACCTTGGTGACCTTGGGGACATTGCTGATCTTCTTAGGTGCGGCACTACCGCTTTTAAAAGCTACAGCCGCAGCCTCTGTCTAGCTGCTGAAAATGCTACATTTTGGACAGCTTGCACTTCTTCAAATGTCCCTTCACTTTGCTTTTGTTGGACTTGTGACCTTTTGTATGGGGCTTGCTGCATGCATCGGTTGATCCCTTTTCAAGCTTCTTCACCATGTCTTCACGGTTATCTTGAGAAGGTTGAGCATTGCATTTCCCTTTAATAGAATCACGTCCCTTCTTAGCCTTTCAACCTCTTCCTTGAGCTCTTCATTTTCTTTTAGTGATAGAATCATCACAAGTTTCTATAATTACTTGCTCATTGGAAGGTTGGCTTGCATTTGTATTGGCTTCTTTTATGTGTCCAAGCTCATCATTGGCCATTCCTTTGAGCCTAGCAATCTCCTTTCTCATAGCTTCCATATCAACAAGGTTAGTGGCATAAACATTCAAATCAAGATTAAAGCATTTTCCACAACCTTGACTAGTGGAGGGAGTAGAGGTGTCCTTTGCATTAGAGGGGGCGTGAGGTGCTCTCCCTAAGATGACTATGTTGCAACTCAATCTCCTTGTGCTTTTCAACTAAGACACAATACTTATCATTGAGTGCAACATTAGCCTTAGTTGTGAGAACATGTTCTCTTTGCTCTTCGGCCAAAGCCTTGTGCAAAGAGTCCACCTCACTTCTCTTTAATGCAAGAGCTTCCTTATTAGCAACATACAACCTTTCAAGCTTGTCAAGTTGTTCATCTCTAGTTGCTAACTCAGTTTGGGTACTCTCTAAATCCACCATTAGTTGAGAAAGAAAGACTCTAGTTTTAGAATCTAGGTTCTTGATGAGTGTAGCATACTCTTCATCATCGCTAGATTCACTATCACTAGAGCTATCACTAAGATCACTACTAGAGATTTCACTAGGAGGTGGAGGAGGTTTGGCTTTTGATTTTACCTTCTCACCTTTTGCCATGAGGCACACATGAGATGTGGCATAGAGAGTTGTGCCTCTAGGTGAGGTGGATTCATCATTTGGCCTCCACCGATCACAAGCTTCTTCTTCCTTCAAAATGTTAGTCTCACAAGAACTAGAGGAAGTAGAAGTACCACATGTAAAAATATTGTTCTCACCAACCATTTCATTACCATCCATTAAGTCATGTGTTGGTGAGGAAGTGGATGTGGCATGATCAATTATGCCCTTTGGGAGAATCACTTGAGGCTCATCATGTGTCGGTGAAGTTGAGCACTCCTCAAGTGGTTCCTCCAATGAGAGGTTGCTCTCATCACATTTGGACTTGCCATATCTTTCTTTGAGTGCGGTCCAAATGAGGTGAGCATCATCAAGAGGTTCACCATCTCCAAAAACAACGGCATCTAATACATCTTCACTCAAAGCACTAAATAAAATGTTAGCAGCTTGAGCATTGTATTGTAAGCATTTCACTTCCTCTCTAGATAGATATTTTAAATCATCACTAGGAGGTGAAATGCTCACATTTACAATCTGCTCTACATGAGGACCAATGGCCCTAAAAATATCAAGCACAGTAGCAGACCAAGATGCATAGTTTGAGCCATCGAAAAGTAAAAGTTCTAGAGATACCTCCTCACTTGTCGACATCTTTCTCTCAAGGCGGTTAAGCCCGAAATTGAGAGCCTAGCTCTGATACCACTTGTAAGGACCTTGATGTCGCCTAGGAGGCCTAGAGGGGGGTGAATAGGCCTATACCTTAAAATTGACCTGTCAAAACTTCTGCAGACTGTCAGTACACAATAGGCGCGGCACTGCCGCGTCAAGTCGCGGCACTGCCGCGTGAACCGACCAACAGATGAGAGACAGAGACAGAGACACTTCTCGGCCAGTAGCGCGCGCGATCGCCTCGCGCCGCGCTGCACAGATCGCTCGTCTCGGCTGCATCAATCGCCGCCGCAGCACCGCCGCCTCGTGCATAAACACAACCGCAGCTTGAAATCTAAGCAACGAAACTTAGATCGAGTGAATATCCCAAGTTCCTCGCACACAAATATATCACATATATCCAATAGAATGTGCCAGAACTCCTCAACAAAGTAGATCGGGATGAAACCCTAGCTCACAAGAATAATATGCAAGAATGTAAAATAGCACGCGTGAGACAAGGATTTTTCCCGTGGTTCACCGTCGCCACAAAGGCCGGGTTACGTCCACGTTGTTGAGGTATCCACAAAAGGATTGGGATTCGCCACACAAGCCGTCCCTTCCCTTCCTCTCAAGTCAAGGGAGTGAACCCTTGAGATGAGGGGTGATTTTCTTGATTTTGAGTGAGGTTACAAACCTCCCAAGGCTGCCACACGAAGGGGGGCAGCTCAAGGGCGACGCCTAGCCGGCTAGGAGCAAGCTCCAAGAGTAAAGAACCCTAGCACACCGGCCAAACGTGAACCAAATGCTCTTTCAAGGTGGGGAAGTCAGAGATCCGGTCTCCAATCGAAGTTTGCTGCCTTATCCCTCAAGATTTGATGGTGGGAATCGAAATCTAGCTTGGGGAGTGGAGGAGCAACAATGGAGGAGAGAGAGAAGAGCTCGGTCTCGTTCTTCCACGAAATGAACGTTGGGGGAAGAAGAGGTGACCGCTGGGGAGGGGCCGGATGGGTATTTATACCGCCTGGCCCCAAACGGTCGCTAAAGCGCGGCACTGCCACGCGCGCACCGCTGCGCGTACGCCGCATCATCGCCACCTACGCCGCTGCACCGCTGCGCCCTCGCCCGACAACAAAGTGTAAAACTGAGTTTTGGATGGCTGTTTTGGCTTGGAGTGATGTTTTTGGCTGAGCTGGAGGTTTGAGCATTTAGTTCACATGTAGCCAAAGGTCCTAGGATCCCTCTTAATAGTACGGCATGTCCTAAACTCAAGATTCAAAACATAAATGAAATTAAACCTCCATGAGTCTAGGTTGCCATCCGTTGCAATTGAAGGTTCCATCAACCCGTACATCATCCTCTATCATCTTTGTCTCATCTCTTAGAGCAAATATATCTTGTGCATGTGACTTGAACCATTTCCACAAATATGAGTTCACCTCCATGGCTTCAAGTCACTCACACTAATGATTTGATCCTCAACACAATATGACTCCTCATAGCTTGATTAGTTCCTCGACTAAATGCAAGTACTCTCTTCTTCACCTTAGCCATGGTACCTCGGTCCCAAGCCAACGCTTGCCCTTCACCTTCGCTTAGTACCTCGAAGCCCTTTCCTTGCTATCTTCACCTTATCAAGATACACTCAAGTCACATCATATCAAGCAACCATTGAATAACTATTTCTTCAATATTATGATCCTTGCTTGATTATCTTCTAGATATGAATGTATATCAATCAAGCTTCGGTTTGACTCACATAGAGACATACATGGATCAACATCAATATGGTCAAGCCAATTCACGGTTCCTTGTATCATATCCATTTTGGCTTGACACTCCAAACACTTACTTCAATCTTCTATTCATGGAAAGCAAGCCATTATAGAGACCGATCCAAGATCATCAACTCATGTCTCATTTGTCGTTTGCCAAACATGCTTGCTCTCACATGATGCTATGATATCCCACAACATATAAGCCATTTCATTGATTCCATTTGCATTGTTGTCTTTTGCTTGAACTAGATTGTTTCCATAATCTTCCAATACAACAATACACAATTTTGCCTTTGCTTCAACACTATGTGAAATACCATCAAGTTTGCCTTGTTGAACCTTGGATATACTTGTTAATACACAATTCACAAGTATATGCAATAGACTCCGATTTCTGTTCAACACTTAGCAAACTTATTAGACCTTTAATTATGTTGTCATTCAATTCACCAAAACCCACTAAAGGGCTAGATGCACTTTCAGTAACCACTAACAAGTTAAACAAGGTCCTCGACCGACTAGAGCCACACCACTTGTGACACCCCCGTTCTCCAAAGCCGCACCGCACGCCCCTTCCGAGGGGGCATGCACGCGCACACATACCACCTTGCTTACACTTTCGTCCTCGGTTAGGTAAAAGGGTTAACCCGAAGGTGATATGGCTGGAAGACAAAGGCTTATAAATTGACTCCACCCTTGCTTAACCAAAGAAGGTGGTACTAAACATGTGCGCGCAAAGACTCATAGGCCATAACTCGGACCACATCCTTATTGGGCCGGGTGTTACAAACACCCCCTCAAAGGACTCGACGTCCCCGGGCGAGCGCCTCAACTTAACCAAGACCTCTCCTCTTAGCACACGCACCGTGCGCCCGAGTCTTCACACATGTGCCATGCCGTGCACTCCGCAGAGCTATACGCGCAATGAACCCCATGTCCGCACATCTAGCCTGCACGTGCCCGTGGCCGCGAAGGTCGGCTCTGATACCACCTGTGACATCCCGTTCTCCAAAGCCGCACCGCACAGCCCTTCCGAGGGGCGTGCACGCGTACACATACCACCTTGCTTACACTTTCGTCCTCGCTTCGTGTAAAAGGGTTAACCCGAAGGTGATATGGCTGGAAGGCAAAGGCTTATAAGTTGGCTCCACCCTTGCTTAACCAGCAAGGTGGTACTAAACATGTGCGCGCAGCACTCATAAGCCCCTACTGGGCCACATTCTTATTGGGCCGGGTGATGTCACAGCCACCCCCCGTGAGAATAGTTTCAGCTCAAGAGAGACTGCATATCAAACTCTGTTTCAGTTTAAACTCTGTTTCATTGAACTTAACCTGCTTTGTCTTTCTGATGCCTTCGTTTCAACTTATTATGGACTCTTCGAATTAAGAATCTAGGTCATACAGATTGGGTGTGCTCGAATAGAGGTTGCTAGCAGATGCTATAAGACAGAGCATATATAAGCAATAAACATTTTTTTTTCTAGAAAGGAGACTATATAGCATTCATTAGCAAATAAAGACCAAGGCCTTGTTTAGATGGCAAATATTTGGAACCGAATATCACATCGCATTAATCGTAGCACGTTTCGTTTGTTAGTGGTAAATATCATCCTACCATGGAGTAACTAGGCTCAAAATAATCGTCTCATAATGTACATCTAAACTGTGTAATTAGTTATTTTTTTTACCTACATTTAATACTCTAAACATATGTCTTTTGGTGTATTCAATGTGATGTGATGGAGAGAAAGTGGGAAAAAGGTTAGAAATTTTAGCAATCTAAACAAGGCCCAAAATAAGACTACATAAAATTAAGATGATTTCAATCTAGGCACCATAAAATTAGTTTCAGCTCAAGAGAGACTGCATATCAAACTCGTTTCGCTTTTAAACTCGTTTCACTCAACTTAACCTACTTTGTCTTTTTGATGCCTCTTGCTGTGTAATTGTGCTGGAGGGTGATGCTAATTTGGTGACCATACAAGTGTCGGGCGCGCCCAGCCAGCGTGCGGGCGGCGGCGCAACGCCGACCTCGCCCCGGCTTGACCAGGTTCTCGCCCCGCCCACGCCATGCGCGGTTGGAGCTCCCCGCCCGGTTGGAGCTCCGCCCCCGGGCACGCGCGCGGCAAGGGGCGGCGCCTTTCTCTCTCCTTGGGCGGTGGCGTGAAGGTGGGGGTAGTTGGGTGGCACGCATCGGGTAGGGCGGGCCCCACGCCACGCTGCACGTAGCGTTCGCCTCGACAGGCGCTAGGAATACCGCCCGGGAGCTCGAACCGGGAGGCGGGAGTACCATGTTCAGACAGCGGTGCAGCAAATTTTTCGTTATATCGGGTGCTCGAGGAAGTTTTACGAGAATAGCGGTGCAGATAGCCTTAGCACTTGCAGCACACTGAACTTGTTCTATCTCTCTGTGTTTGTTACCACTCACCTGTCCTGAATGTTGTACAGTACCTACTCAGTCATGGTTACCACTCCCGATGACTGACGACAGTTCTGTCTTGGCCAGACGTGGGAGTCCAGACGTCTGTGATACGATGGGCCCGGAATGATAGCCTGACAGAGTTCACTGAATTCTTCTGTACGAAATCAAATTCCAAAATACTTTCTCTGTCCCTAAATATTTGTCTCTAGAAAACCGTGTTTCTCTCACATCCACGCTTCCCGGGCGACTCACATAAAGGGACGGAGGGAGTACTCCACAGTACAAGTAAACAAGATACATTCATCATACACATTTTGGTTTCGTTACAAAAACAAGAAAAAAAACTATTGGGGTCAGCACAGAACCAACATAGTACTTTGACTTTTTTTAAAAAAAAAATGATCAGCACGTTGTAGTTTGACTTGAACTGAGATTCCAATCCTCGATCATTATATTACTGTCCGAGCGCAAAGGCAGTGGCCTCGAAGGTGTCTGAGAGGCCAGTGCCGGTCTTGAAGGTGACCTTCTCCGGCGAGGCCTCGGGAACATACACCTCGACGACGCTTAGCCAGAGCATCAGCTCCTTGGTCTTGACGCCGGTGATCTTCCTCAGCTTGCCTTTCTCGACGAACGCCGTGACCTCGGCGGCGTACGACACCGTCTGCTTGATCTTCTTGAATGTGTGCTCCACCTTCTTCTTCCCTGTACTAGCCACATGAACCCTGTCTCCCGGTTGTACCCGAATTCCTGGATGTCCTCCATTGGAAGCAGGCCCTTGGGGAGGCCGAGCTCCTCCAGAAGCTCAATGGACTTCTTCCTGCATGCGGCGTCCCCGGTGACGACCTCTGCACCAGCGCGGTGGCTCTCAATGGCCTGGGACGCCATGGTTTACTATGAAAGGAGCTGTGAGTAGGCAAGAAAGAGACTGTGTGGTTGTAAGCTGTAGATATGGCTGTTCTTGAGAGTGATGAAGTGATTTTGTGTGATGGGAGATGGAGCAACAGGGCATACATATAGGCAGGCAGCTTGTGCAGAGCACTCCAAGACAATGTATACATGCAGTCTTGTTTGACTTCTTTGGTAAAGGACGTTCAACTTGACGAGGCCCATTGTAGTGTGCTTTCAGTTTCGGCGTACTGAACTAGGAACTTGACCGTTTCTCCACGTATCTATTTTTTGACCGAACCGGTCAGGAGCCCCCGACCTCTGTTTTTTTTTTTAATTAAAAGAAAGAATGTTACAAAAAAGAGTTACAAGCCATCCAGGCCCAAGAAAAAGAAAAGGGGCTTATACATAACTATCTCTCCAATTTACAAATAAAGAGCTCCTATTTGGTTTGGCCTTGATACAAACCAAGTCAAACTCAAGCAAGAAAATTCTCTTCCATTCATCTACCTCCTTGATACCATTATCGAAAATCACTCT
Organism: Hyparrhenia diplandra; assembly: GCA_015847255.1. Taxonomy (NCBI): domain Eukaryota; kingdom Viridiplantae; phylum Streptophyta; class Magnoliopsida; order Poales; family Poaceae; genus Hyparrhenia; species Hyparrhenia diplandra. Next base: position 167,530 of record JADLZK010001981.1, on the reverse strand, counting down.
GTTTCTCGTTTTCCAGAGGGGCCAACATGCAGCAATCAAGACTTCTATGAAGACAACATTGTGAAAGTCTAGTTTGGCTTTGAGAAGCATCTCCAATGGGGGTTAGGCTTGTATCCCAGATTATATTCAGAGTTTGCCAACATTATTTGCTGAAAGGACATTGGAAGAACAGATGGAAGTAGGTCTCTTCACAGTCCACACAAAGGACACAACTATAGCTTGGTAGCTGCATTTTTTTTCTTCTCAACATGTTTCTAGTATTCACTCTATCTCTGACAAGGAGCCAAAAGAAGAATTTTTTGATTCCTCAGGTTGCTTCCCGCCCAAATCCATTTGAATATAGGTGAAGCCGGGGAGGAGCCAGTTATTACCTTATATGCTCTACTGCTGAAGATGCTATTCCCCCAAGAGTAGATCCTGGTGTCATTGGATTGATCATTTGGGTCCAGATTCTGCAAGATGGAGTTGACTTCATTCAATTGTACCATGGTTTCTCTACGTATCTAGCTACTTGTAAATTAGTTTAGACTCTACACGTATGAGTAGCTACGGTGGTACCCACCGTTCTAAATTATAGTTCGCTTGACTTTTTTGGCCTCAAATTTGACCACTCGTTTTATTCAAAAAATTATCCAAAATAGTCAAATTTATGTCATTCTTAAGAAAATTTTGTTAATAAAAACAAAAGAAGTGATATTTTGCATAAACTTTTGAATAAGATGAGTGGTGAAACTTAGTGTTGAAAAGGTTAAACGAATTATAATCTGGAAAGGATTTAGTACCACGTGGCTAAGTTCAATTTCTCTCAACAAATTGTTACTTCATCCATTCCAAATTACAAATTGCTTTGACTTTTTTTTGTACATCCATTTTACTAGATGTTAAAGCGATTTATAATTTAGAACGGAAGGAGTACTATATTTTAACCATTATAATTTATTGTTTCAATTTAGGCCTTATGTCGGTTTAATTGAGAACAGGGTCATAAATTTTCATTTGGCACTAACACGGTGGGCCGGCACGGCCCACCCTGGCCCAACTGTCATAGTGCCATTCCTGGCAAGGCACAATGCGACACTTAATCCTTTAGCATTGGATCATCTTGGATGCATAATAGTCCTTGGATGCGCTATATAAATTGGCCAGACGCGGAGTCCAGACGTCTCTGATACGATGGGCCCGGAATAATACGAGCTAGCCTGACAGAGTTCACTGAATTCTATATACGAAATCAAATTCCAAAATACTCCACAGTACAAGTCAAACACGATACATTCATCATACACATTTTGGTTTCGTTACAAAACAAGAAATAACTATTGGGAACAGCACAGAAGCAACGTAGTACATTGACTTTTTTTTTAAAAAAAATGATCAGCACGTAGTAGTTTGACTTGAACACTGAGATTCCAATGCCTGATTATATTACTGTCCGAGCGCAAAGGCAGTGGCCTCGAAGGTATCTGAGAGGCCAGTGCCGGTCTTGAAGGTGACCTTCTCCGGCGAGGCCTCGGGAACATACACCTCGACGACGCTGAGCCACAGCATCAGCTCCTTGGTCTTGACGCCGGTGATCTTCCTCAGCTTGCCTTTCTCGACGACCGCCGTGACCTCGGCGGCATACGACACCGTCTGCTTGATCTTCTTGAACGTGTGGTCCACCTTCTTCTTCCCCTGTACCAGCCACATGAACCCTGTCTCCCGGTTGTACCCGAATTCCTGGATGTCCTCCATTGGAAGCAGGCCCTTGGGGAGGCCGAGCTCCTCCAGAAGCTCAACGGACTTCTTCCTGCATGCGGCATCCCCGGTGACGACCTCTGCAGCCGCCCGGTGGCTCTCAATGGCCTGGGACGCCATGGTTTACTATGAAAGGAGCTGTGAGTAGGCAAGAAATTTAGAGACTGTGTGGTTGTAAGCTGTAGATATGGCTGTTCTTGAGAGTGATGAAGTGATTTTGTGTGACGGGAGATGGAGCAACAGGGCATACATATAGGCAGGCAGCTTGTGCAGACAGCACTCCGAGACAATGTATACAAGAAGTCTTGTTTGACTTCTTTTGCAAAGGAACGTTCAACTTGACAACTTGACGAGGACCATTATGGTGTGCTTTCAGTTTCGGCGTGCTGAACTACGAACTTGACCGTTTCTCTACGTATCTAGCTTCTTATTGTAAATAAATAAATTTAAACTATACGCGTACGAGTAGCTAGGTTGATACCCTCGGTTTCAAACTATAGGTCGCTTGACGACTTTTGCCCTCAAATTTGACTACTCATTTTATTTAAAAATTGTGTAAACATGGTCAAATTTAAGTCATTTTTAAGAACCTTTTGTTAATAAATCACGTCACAACAAAAGAAATAATATTTTACATAAATTTTTGAATAAGACCACGGATCAAACTTGGAGTTGAAAGGAGGGTTAAACGAGTTATAGTTTTTAAAGCATTTAGTACCTTGCGGCTAAGTTCAATTTCTCTTAATAAATTGTTACTCTCTCTGTTTCAAAATTAGACTACATAAAATTAAGATAACTAGGAGGACTCTCCGCGCGTTGCCGCGGGTATGGAAAAAAATATAAATGAGTTACAATGTCAATCACTAAGAATTAGGAGACGTATACATATGGGTATTGCTGCAGGAATTGGCAATGATTATCTTAGTTCTAATATTAACTAATAAATAAACCACAAAAGATTTATAGGTTTTTTCCTTTTTTATTTAATTTAATTTAATATTAGTTCCTAGGGCTGTTCATTGTCTTGGACGCATCAATCAATCAACAGATCATGGTATTTTTTTCCTCATTGAGAGATGAAATCAACCTAATAACTTGGAAACAGAGTATCTGAATAACCAAGCAACCACCTCACCACCATTCGAACTACACTTTGCCAATGGAAGAACCAACCAATGCAACTTTATTGTGGGTGCGGTGGACGACCCCAAGGACACTCCTGCTCGCCGATGAACGAATGGATCACACCTTGGTGCGGAAGCTGAGGAGGAACTTGTTGAGGCCAGCCTTCCGCCGCCGCCGTCTTAGTGGCGGTCGGTGCCTCATGGCCGGTGTCTTTGGCGGCACCCTGAACTGCATCCTTCTCGCCAGGGGCAGAAGCTCGCACCCATTGAAGGTGATCTTGTCGTCTTCTTTGAGCGATGCAAGGGCATGGCAACAAATGAGATGGGAATCGAATCGTGCGTCGAGAGCCGAGAAGCAAGCAAAGCATATCCAAATTCCAGCGAAAGAGACGGGTGAGATGCCGTTACGTGCCGTCGGATCCGCTGTAGGCGGTGGAGGATGAAGCCGGCGGGTCGGGTGCTGAACAGCGGCATCGCGGCCCTCACGCGCGTAGCAGCGTAGCGCGACGCAGATGAGCGCGACGACCGTGACACCCTCGAGCACGATGAAGCGTAGCGGGCCGGCGCTCCCGAGGATCTACGGCGACCGTCACCTGGATGCCCACGAGGTCGCTGAGCCCCGTGGCGGGAGCCTTGCTGCAGGCCTCCGACCTCCAGAGCTTCATCGTAGTGTGGACGGCACCGCGACGGCCATCAGCAGTGACGGCGTGGATCAGTCAAAATTGCTTCTTGGGGATGCGTTAGAGCACCAGGATCATCGATATATTATTAGGACACACACTGAAGCACATCCATGTCGATGCGTTAGAGCACCAGGATCATCGATATATCCATATATATATATGGATGGATATCATGATGGGGAGATTGTAGTGCACGCTGATCCTTCGAATGCCCCTATTATTAGCACACCTTGAAGCATGCATGCTGATAGACCCTTCGGATGCCTCCATGCATTAGCACACACACTAAATCAAATTGAATGCCTCCGTGGTGGAGTTCAGAGTGCATCAAATTGAATGCTTCCTTGGTGGAGTTCAGAGCAACGATAATTAGTGGCTGCATGTATGCATTGAACCGGACATGACGGGGAGACGCTTTGCCTCTACACGCCTGAACATGCATGCCAAGTTTAGTGAGTTGCGGGATCCGCTGATGATGTGGCTTCACCACAGTTCAGAGAACTCCTAAGTAGGGGTTTCCCATATAGAAGGTTTAGATTTCAATCTAGGCGCCATAAGATATAACATGATTTTTTTTAAAAAAATAAAATCAGTTTGACTTCATGAGAGTGCATATCAAACTCTGTTTCAGTTTAAACTCTATTTCATTCAACTTAACCTGCTTTTGTCTTTCTGATGCCTTCGTTTCTGATTGCTGTGTAATTGTGCTGGAGGGTGGTGCTAATTTGCTGACCATACTAAGTGTTAGCTAATGCATCTTTTAGCACTTGCAGCACATTGAACTTATTCTATCACTCTCTGTTTGGTTACAACCTGAATGTTGTTAGTACGTACTCTCTCTGTCCCCAAACTAAGTGTCATTCATCAAAAAAGATCTTTAAATCTAGTTTTTTAACAAATTTATTTGAAGATTTAAATGTTGCATGTATATTCTATAAATCTAGTCAAAGTTGAAAAAGTTTGACCAGCACGCTTCCATAACATCATTCTTTTTGGGACCCGTCTCAAAATAAGTGATGTTTTGGGTTTTCGTGCCACAAATTTGACTTTCGATTTGTATAAAATACGCACAATATTTATATTTCTAAATAAATTTAATAAAAAAGTAGACTTAAAGATCTTTTCAATGATATTAATTACTTAGCATAAATATTTATATATTTTAATATATAATTGCCGCCAGATATTTCTCGAGAAGCGAAAACGTCATTTATTTTAGGGATCGAGGGAGTACTCGTCATGTGCTTGACTTGTGCATATCGACAGGGCGCGTAGAATTGAGCAGTATCCCGATGATCGACGGCATTTTTTTCTTGGCCAAATCGTATTATTGTGAAACGATGGCCCCGAAATAATATGAACTAGCCACGTGGGGCGGCGATCTACTCGAGCCACGTGGGGCTCATCAAGGCAGCCTCTTCGGTGCCCAGCGGCGTCGGGCCGGGAGGTCCGTGCAGGTGGGCGGCGGCGGCGGCGGTTTGCCTGTCGTCCCCTCTCTCCCCATCGCAAGGCGTCGCCATTGGAGCCGCCTTGGGCTGTTTTGCGGCCCGGGCGATCGGATCCGGCCCCGTGGCCGGTTACGGTGTCCCACGATGGGGATTGGCGCCGGTGGTGTTTGCCATGGCGGGGGCAATCAGGCGGGTCCGGGGGAAGCTTGAAGGTGCCGATCCGGTCCCCCCCTCCGTCGGCATCATCCGCTGGCGGAGGAGGTGGAGGTGCGGGCGGGAGAGCAGAGTTGGATGAGACCCGAGACCGGCGATGTGAGGCTGGCTCGAGGCCTCGAGGCATGGATGGTTGCGCGGGCAGCAGCCGTCCGGCGATGCTTCTGATGACGGCCGTATCTGGGCTTCGGGCGATGGATCTGATCCTCCTGCCGGTCCTAGGGCTCTGGGGTGTTGCGACGCATGGAGGCGTGGGTGGCCACGTTGCGGTGGCCATCCGGCGCCGCTTGGATTGAGGTCGTATCTACTGGTGGTAGTGGTGGTGCACTTCCCAAGTTTCATTACTACGGATCTAGCAGTGGCACAACAACATAAATCTCGGTAGGGCCGATCGTTGTGTCGACGACGGTGACGCCCGTGGGTGCCACTTTCTTGCTAGAGGCGTTGTCACTTCTCTCCACCACTAAGTGCCCTGGAGATATTTCGGGATGAAAATCTAGTACCGGTCTTTTCGGTCGGGCGGCGATGGTATCTTTGCATGTCATGCTCTTGTTGAAGACGCCACTTTAAAAGATTCCTCCTTGGTTTGTTAGTCCTGGTGCTATCCTAGTATCTCCCAAGATTCCTTATGTTATTGTTGTTCATCTGGCGGTGTATTCTAGTAGCAAGCAGGAATGCCGCAGATGACTCTCTCGAGCTTCTATAGTTTTATTTTGTGTTCTTTTCTGGCATGTGGCCGGCCCTCAACAGTGTAATAATTGGTCTGATTCTACTTTTTGGTAGATGAAACCGGGTATGAAATACTATACATTATCTAATTAAAAAAAACACGAGCTAGCCTCACAGAGTTCCCTAAATTCTAAACCAAATCAAATTCCAAAATACTCCACAGTATAAGTCAAACAATACATACATGGTACACATTTGGTTTCATTATAAAACAAGAAATAACTATTGGCAATTGCTACGGTACTCCCAAATGACTGTGGACCGTCCATTTTTTTTCGATCGGACGGTCCGCGATCATCTATTACCTCCTAGGAGGTAATAATATTTATTAAATTCTTATTTTACAAAAAAGGGTAAATAAGGAAGGTTTTGAATATAAAATTTCTTTTTTAGATATTGTTGATGCATGCTTAATCTGTACAAGGCAACACATGCGTAATCTGTACAAGGCAACTCATGCGTATTTTTTTTTATTTTTGGTATTCATTGCCTTATAATTATATACCTCACGCATGTGGTGTCTTTTATTATTATTTTTTATTCTTGATATTCATTGCCTTATAATTGTATACGCATGGGTGTGGTGTCATGCATGTCGTGTGCGTGTTAGCATGTTAGGAGGGTGGTGTGTCATGAACGTTTTTTTTTTTTTTGGAAATGTGTGTCATTGATCCTGAGAGGGAATTAAACTTTGTAGTGGACTAGAGTGGCTTGATGCCATTTTTAATGAGTGCTCTTTGCATGCTTGTTCAAATAAAGGTTGAGAGGTTATGGATATTATGGCTGACGGGAGGCAGAGCCTTACTGTGTTTCCCTCCATCAGCCATAAAAAAAATGTAATGGCTGACATGAAGAATTGTATATCATTATGTGTGCGTTTGGAAGCTCAATCGGCGTTGTTCTTCTGGTCCCGTGCGCGTTTGGAAGGGGCCGGGCATGCAGGGATTGACTCCCGTAATAGAGGCATGCGGGATTTTCTTTTTTTCTTGTATTTATTAATTCATTTAGCAATTCATTAAATGGTAAATAATGAACGGTCCGCATCGATTTGAGATCTTACCTCCTAGTAGGTAAACGGAGTACCCGAGCATTGCCCATAACTATTGGGGACAGCACAGAAGCAACGTAGTACTTTGACTTTTTTAAAAAAAAAATGATCAGCACGTAGTAGTTTGACTTGAACTGAGATTCCAATGCTTGATTATATATTACTGTCCGAGCGCAAAGGCCGTGGCCTCAAAGGTATCTGAGAGGCCAGTGCCGGTCTTGAAGGTGACCTTCTCCGGCGAGGCCTCGGGAACATACACCTCGACGACGCTTAGCCAGAGCATCAGCTCCTTGGTCTTGACGCCGGTGATCTTCCTCAGCTTGCCTTTCTCGACGAACGCCGTGACCTCGGCGGCATATGACACCGTCTGCTTGATCTTCTTGAATGTGTGCTCCACCTTCTTCTTCCCCTGTACCAGCCACATGAACCCTATCTCCCGGTTGTACCCGAATTCCTGGATGTCCTCCATTGGAAGCAGGCCCTTGGGGAGCCCGAGCTCCTCCAGAAGCTCAACGGACTTCTTCCTGCATGCGGCGTCCCCGGTGATGACCTCTGCACCAGTGCGGTGGCTCTCAATGGCCTGGGACACCATGGTTTACTACAAATGGAGCTGCAGTAGGCAAGAAATTAGAGACTGCGGTTGTAAGCTGTAGATATGGCTGCTCTTGAGAGTGATGAAGTGGTTTTGTGTGATGGGAGATGGAGCAACAGGGCATACATATAGGCAGGCAGCTTGTGCAGAGCACTCCAAGACAATGTATACATGCAGTCTTGTTTGACTTCTTTGGAAAAGGACGAGGCCCATTGTGGTGTTCTTTCAGTTCCGGCGTGCTGAACTACGAACTTGACCGTTTCTCTTCGTATATAGCTACTAGTAAATAAATTAGTTTAAACTCTACACGTACCGGTAGCTAAGTGTTGGTACCCTCCATTCTAAATTATAGTTAAACTTGACTTTTTTAGCCTCAAGTTTGATCCCTCGTTTTATTCAAAATTATCCAAATAGTTAAATTTAAGTCATTCTTAAGAAAATTTTGTTAATAATAACAAAAGATGTGATATTTTGCATAAACTTTTGAATAAGATTAGTGGTGAAACTTAGTGTTGAAACGGTCAAACGAATTATAATCTGGAAAGGATTTATTACCACGTGGCTAAGTTCAATTTCTCTCAACAAATTGTTACTTCATCCATTCCAAATTATAAATCACTTTGACTTTGGTACATGCATATATTTTGCTAGATGTTAAAGCGATTTATAATTTAGAACGGAAGGAGTACTATTTTTTAACCATTATAATTTATTGTTTCAATTTAGGCCTTGTGTCGGTTTAACTGAAAAGTGGATTATAAATTTCCATTTGGCACTAACACGGTGGGCGGCACGGGCCGGCCTGGCCCAAGCGTCATAGTACCATTCTTGGCACAGCACAATGCGACACTTAATCCTTTGGCATTGGATCATCTTGGATGCATAATAGTCTTTGGATGCGCTATATAACCTGAGAATCAAAACCCTAGCTCTCCCAATCGCTGAAACACACTTGGTTGTTGCACACCCTTCCAATCCTCGGCAACCGGCTTCTGCCTGTCTCCTTCTACTCTCTTCTTCCTCAATCACTCCACTTCAATCCTCCATGTCCGACTATGCGGCTCCCTCAACTCGGCGTCCCGCGGCGGCAGCGCTCAATGGCGACAATGGCGCTCGGCAGCTCACGCGGGCGGCGTTGGTGGCGACTGCCGAGTGCTTGCGCGCGAACGGCGACGGTGCTGCGAAAGCAGCGGCGGCTCGAGCTTCTTGGCAATGACGACGCGACGAGCAGCGAGCACCTCCAGCTTCCTAAGACGACGATGCGGCATGCGGCGAGCACCTCCGATGCGGGCTGCAAGCTCGCATGAGCCACAACGTGGCACGGTGGGCTACCGTGCTCATCAGCACGCCAGCCGCCATAGGGTCGTGCCTGGGCCGAGACATTTTGGCATGGTGGCACGTCATGCTCGTGCGGCACGGCCCGTTTGGCCATCTATAAATAGGGTTAACTGTGTTACAACTACAGAGGAGTTGTTCTCATCTAGGAAAGCTCCCGCACGGGAACCGCTCCCGCTCCCCTCTCCCTCGATCTTGTAAACCATCGACTCCATGGAGACGCTTGCCTGCGTGCATCTCTCCATGGCGTCCGTACGGGTGTATAAATATCTATCAATGATCATTGTTTCCAATTTACATCTACACAAAATAAACTAAAAGCATGGTGGGAAGTATCCCAGTCAGCAGGGGCGGAGCTAGCATCAAAGGTTAGGATGGTGCACAACCCAAGTAGCTTTTGTTTTTTTTATGTGATACATTGTGAATATTAGTCTATTTCCTAACACAATCTCCGTAGTCACTAGTGCTTGTGCACCAGGCTAGTACTGCGTAGCTTCGCCCCTTCCAGTCAGTGTGCCAACTTTGCTTATAGTTCTATAACAGGGCGAAGGCTGTTTCTTTTAACTCCCGACTCCTAGTGTAAATGGAGAAATGATTCTCTTCCGATCTCCACCAAAACCAGTTGGTATTTTGAGTGTTTGGCTAGTTTGGGGTGATTATCTTTTGCAAAGCGCGATCCGCATGGCATCATAGTATCACACCACACTTACAAGTTACAACTTACAAGAGAGAACCATGTTAGCGCTCACCGTTAGACTTTGTCATACTTACTTATTATGGATTCTTTGAATTAAGAATCTAGGTCATACAGATTGGGTGTGCTAGAACAGAGGCTGCTAGCAGATGCTATAAGACAGAGCATATATAAACAATAAAAAAAATTGTAGAAACGAAACTATATAGCATTCGTTAGCAAATAAAGATCAAAATAAGACTACACAAAATTAAGATGATTTCAATCTAGGCGCCATAAAAATTAGTTTCAGCTCAAGAGAGACTGCATATCAAACTCTGTTTCAGTTTAAACTCTGTTTCATTGAACTTAACCTGCTTTGTCTTTCTAATGCCTTCGTTTCTGCTTGCTGTGTAATTGTGCTGGAGGGTGATGCTAATTTTGTGACCATACAACTGGGCTGTGTTTAGAGGCTAAAATTTGGTGCCAAATTTGGCGAATTCACGTTTTGTTTGTTTGTGGTAATATTATCCAACAATGGGGTAATTAGGCTTAAAAAGAATCGCCTCATAGTACATCTAAACTGTGTAATTAGATTTTTTTTACCTACATTTCATACTCTGGACATACGTCTTTTGGACATTTAATGCTTCGATGTGTTGGGAGCGCAGGAAATTTTGGAGAGAAGTTGAGCCTCTAAACACAGCCATCAAATTCCAAAATGCTCCACAGTACAAGCCAAACATGATACATACGGCATACACATTTTGGTTTCGTTACAAAACAAGAAGAATAACTATGGGGAAAAGCACAGAAGCAACGTAGTACTTCGACCTAAAAGAATGATCAGCACGTAGTAGTTTGACTTGAACTGAGATTCCAATGCTTGATTATATTACTGTCCGAGCGCAAAGGCAGTGGCCTCGAAGGTGTCTGAAAGGCCAGTGCCGGTCTTGAAGGTGACCTTCTCCGGCGAGGCCTCGGGAACATACACCTCGACGACGCTTAGCCAGAGCATCAGCTCCTTGGTCTTGACGCCGGTGATCTTCCTCAGCTTGCCTTTCTCGACGAACGCCGTGACCTCGGAGGCGTACGACACCGTCTGCTTGATCTTCTTGAATGTGTGCTCCACCTTCTTCTTCCCCTGTACCAGCCACATGAACCCTGTCTCCCGGTTGTACCCGAATTCCTGGATGTCCTCCATTGGAAGCAGGCCCTTGGGGAGGCCGAGCTCCTCCAGAAGCTCAACGGACTTCTTCCTGCATGCGGCATCCCCGGTGACGACCTCTGCAGCAGCCCGGTGGCTCTCAATGGCCTGGGACGCCATGGTTTACTATGAAAGGAGCTGTGAGTAGGCAAGAAATTAGAGACTGTGGTTGTAAGCTGTAGATGGCTGTTCTTGAGAGTGATGAAGTGGCTTTGTGTGATGGGAGATGGAGCGGCAGGGCATTCATATAGGCAGGCAGCTTGTGCAGACAGCACCCGAAGAACTATGCAGTCTTGTTTGACTTCTTTGGTAAAGGACGTTCAACTTGACGAGGCCCATTGTGGTGTGCTTTCAGTTTCGGCGTGCTGAACTACGGACTTGACCGTTTCTCTACATATCTGCCTACTTGTAAATTAGTTACACGTACCGGTAGCTCAGTTGGTACCCTCGGTTCTAAATTATAGTTTGTTTGTTTTTTTTTAGCCACAAGTTTGACCACTCATCTTAGTTTAAAAATTTATACAAACATAGTTGAATTTAAATTATTTTTAAAGATATTTTGTTAATAAATCATGCCATAACAAAAGACGTGATATTTTTACATAAGTTTTTAAATAAAACGAGTAGTGTTGAAAAGTCAAACAAACTATATTTTGAAACGGTTTTAGTACCTCGTAGCTAAGTTCGATTTCTCTCAATAAATTGTTACTACTTCTTAACCATTATTTTTTTTGTTTGTTTCAGTTTAGGCCGTGTATTGGTTTAACTGAAAACAGGGTTGACTGAAAACATGGTGGAAAGCACTACTCTAAACTCCGAGTCAGTGTGCGAGTTATACCTGAAACGTAAAGCACGAGACACGAAATTTTAGCTCGACACGAAAACGGCACGACCGGTTGGATTCGAGCCTTTGGTTGGCGAAGCCCGCTGCAGGCGGCCGACCCAAAGGCACGCAACACCTCTCTGGGCACCATGGTGGACAGCGGCCTCTCCCGACGCCTCATCGACTTCCCTCGTCCCCGACCCGCTGGCGCGGCGGTGGCGCCCTCCCCTCGAGCTTTCGGCGTGGCGGCGGCGCCCTCATCCGGAAGCTCGCGTGGGGCGCGGGCGGCCTCCTCGAGTTCGGCTGCCTCTCTTCGCCTTCCTCCCTGCGGCGGGTGCCCGAACGGCCCAATCACCTTCACGGGCCATGCTTTAATCGGGCCAGCCCGCCCGCAAAACGGCGATTCAAAATGGCAACGGGTACATACCCGATGGGTATTGGCCACCCGTACCCGCACCCGCCCGGCCAAAAATCTTACCCGTTGGGTTACCCGTATCCATGAGACGGGTAGGGAATTCATTCCATACCCGCACCCGCGGGTTATCTTTACCCGACGGGTAACCCGTACCCGATAACACACCCGAAACTCAAGTACAGTTATCAGAGATTTTGCACGCAAATAGAGGGCGAATTCGCAAAAATAAAGGGTGTATTCACTCCTTGCATCATGCTGCAAAGTACGAGTAGCAAATAGCAACAAGAGCGGATAAATAAATCATAAAAACAGCACAGGCAATTTATCAATTCGTGGAGGCACATGCTGACATGCACTTGCTCATGCCCTCCAGATCCGGCGCTTCCAGAAGCATCTCCTTGGGCAAGGCGTGGGGCTAAATATAGATGAAGAGATGCAAGAATGGATTATGAGGCGACAGTGGCAGGATGCATGCGTCACGCGATGGAGGGGAGAGGAGTGACTGCCGAGGCCCCGAAGCTGGCTCCACTGCGCGGTGACGGGAGTCGCGGTCGCGCGACCCGCCCGATGCACCTGCCTGTGCGGCGGCTGAGAAGGAGCGGGGAGTGGAGTGAATGAATGGCTAGGGTTTGGGGTTCACAATTTATACATAATAGGAGGGTTTTGGGCCAGATTCATGGGCTCTGTGGGCCAAAATGAATTGGGCTGCCTAGTTATCTCGCGGGTATTTCTTACCCGCGGGTATACGGGTATGGGTACCACACACCCACACTCGTACCCGCCATACCCGATGGGTATATATAGAATTGTGCCCAATAACCTATCCGCGGGTAGAAAAATCGCTCCATACCCGCGTTCTTATCGGGTAAAACCCATCGGGTAGTCGGGTTTCGGTACCCGTTGCCATTTTGAGGCACGATGAACTGGGAAGGCCGGCACGGTGGCACGCGAGCCATTCAGGGCGGGCCGTTGCACATCTATAGTGCCAGTTCACTATAATATATTTTATTGTAATGAATGTATTTAAATTTCTCATAATCGAAAACATAGATTGAACCGAATTTATTTTTTAGCTGCATAGATTTTGCGTAAAAATTAGTTAGAATTTCTTTTTCAATAACTATTCCTACGACCACTGAACTACCAATGTACTCCCTCCGTTCACAATACTTGCAATTCTTTGACTCATGTAACCGTGTGTTTTTATTGCTCGTCTTATTCAAAATTTTTATGTAAATTATAAAACAAACAAAACGTCATTACAATATCTTTAGTGATGTAATAAGTCGAAACAAAAGTGGTAATATTTATTAAAAAAGTTGAATAAGACGAGAGGTCAAACACGCTTTATATGAGTTAAGGAATTACAAAGTATTGTGGAACGGAGAAAATCCGATATAGCCCGCTCGTGACTGATTGACGTGGTGTCAGTGTCACATAGAACAGTTGAAATGGTCGGGTCCATGTAGCACAGAACCGCCTAACTGCAAATCCACCCAGTTTAGAAGTTGGAGAAAAAGATCAACCATCCGGTTTTCTGATTGCTGAAGGACAACCAGACTTAGAACAAAGTTGGAGCCCAAAATGCCTTTTAAAAAAAAATAAACAGCATGCATGAACACACTTGATCCATGGGCCTTCATGTCTTGGCCCAACAAGTCCAGTCCGAGCACCCAATTCCAATCCAGTCCAATATTTTTGCTCAAAAAAAAAAAAAGGAATCTCTTCAATGCAATCTTACTTTCTTTTGATTTGATTTCATCACGTCAAATTAAAGCTAGCCCTCCATATATTTCATACACAGTAAGTAAATACTTTCAAAATTCAAAATCTAGCATTCATATAGTAAGGCCCCATTTGGCACAAAATTCCAAATTGACTAGTAAAGTTGTTTTGTTTTAAAAAAAACAACTTCATGAGGAACTTTTAGGTGAAGCTGAGCTGTTTTAAACAAAAATGTTTGGTAAAAGTAGCTTCACTAATAGCTTCATGCATGGATATGAGAGAGAAAATGAATGAGAGAGCTGAGATAAACTATATTTCAACTCTTTTCCATTCTACTCCCTCCGTCCCATTAAGAGTGTCGTTTTAGGTTTTTCATATATTATGTTTGACAATCCGCCTTATTAAAAAATTCAGTAAATATCTTTAATTTTGTTATAACTTATTTATCATTAGAGATACTTTAATGCTAATTTATCTATTTTATAATTTACATAAAATATTTGAATAAGACAAAGCGTCAAACACGATGTCCGAAAAGTAAAAAAGCGACACTCTTTTAGGACGGATTGAGTATTTCTTTTTGAGAGGGGATTAAAACAAGTTCACACATGAAGCTGTTTTGAAAAAGATATTTGATAAAAAAAAGCTCATGACAACTTCTACAGTCATAAAGCTGTTGTGAGTTGTGCCAAACAGACCTTAAATACATGCTTATCCTCATGCTTGTTCTAACTCCAGTTTGACAGTCTCCAGTCACACAACAACGTCCAAATCAGAGCTGGCAATAAGCGTTACTACTCACCCACCGGCGTTTCAAATTCATATTCAAATTCAAACGACATATATATACTGTTAAAAAAAATTAGCTGGACTAGCAGATAATTCAAAAACAAAATTAAGAGATAACGACATGATGAACACGTACGGTTAATGGAGTGTGTTCCCGGAACACGCTGGACGAGCAGATTACGGTGACCTGGCACCTGTAATTAGCTGACAGCACACAAAAAAAAATGAAAAAAATTAACCCGTTCCAAAACAAGTGACCGTTCCCCGATCCGACACGTGACGTCGCCGCTATATATGGCCGCACCGGCCATCGTCGGCGACGAGCTGCCAGTGCAGTTTGCAATGCGGGGATAAAGCTTTCCGGCTAACGTTGCACGCACACGCAGCAAGCGATCGGCGGATTTCCCGGCATGGCTGCGGCGGCGGCGGGCGTGGTGCTCGACGCGGAGGTACTGAGCCGGGAGGAGCGCATCCCGGCGCAGTTCGTCTGGCCCTCCGAGGACCGGGCGCCGTCCGGCGGTGTGCAGGAGATCGCCATCCCCGTGGTCGACCTGGGAGCGTTCCTCCGCGGCCGCGATGGCGGGGACGGGGACGTGGAGCTCCCGCGCGGCGTGGCGGAGGCGTGCGAGCGCCACGGCTTCTTCCAGGTGGTGAACCACGGCGTGCCCGCCGCGCTGCTCGCCGAGGCATACCGCTGCCTCGACGCCTTCTACGCGCGCCCGCTCGCCGACAAGCAGCGCGCGCAGCGACGCCCCGGCGAGTCCCATGGCTACGCCAGCAGCTTCACCGGACGCTTCCGCTCCTGCCTGCCCTGGAAGGAGACGCTCTCCTTCAACTGCCCCGCCGGCGCCGGCGCCGAACGCGCCACCGCCGTCGTCGACTACTTCGTCGACGTCCTCGGCGAGGACTACCGCCACATGGGGTACCTGCCCATACCTACCATTCTACTTGTTATACAATCGTGTCAAAAACCCTTAATTACATGCATGAAACGAAAAAACACGTACATGTAGGGAGGTGTACCAGGAGTACTGCGACGAGATGACGCGGCTGGCACTGGACGTGACGGATGTGCTGGCGGCGGCGCTAGGGCCTGCGCCACCGCGGCGCGCTGCGCGGGTTCTTCGCCGGCGGCGACTCCATCATGCGGCTGAACCACTACCCGGCGTGCCGGCAGCCGCACCTGACGCTGGGGACGGGTCCGCACCGGGACCCGACGTCGCTCACGCTGCTCCACCAGGACGACGTCGGCGGCCTGCAGGTGCTTCCCACCGGCGGCGGCGGCGCGTGGCGCGCGGTGCGGCCACGCGCGGACGCGTTCGTGGTCAACATCGGCGACACCTTCGCGGCGCTCACGGACGGGCGGCATGCCAGCTGCCTCCACCGCGCCGTGGTGAGCGGCGTCCGCGCACGCCGGTCGCTCGCCTTCTTCCTCAACCCGCCGCTGGACCGCGTCGTCCGCCCGCCGGACGCGCTCTGCCTCGAGCTGGAAACGCGCCGCCGCCCGCGCGCGTTCCCGGACTTCACGTGGCGCGAGTTGCTCCAGTTCACGCAGAAGCAGTACCGGTCGGACGCGAGCACCATGGACGCCTTCGTGTCGTGGATCGCTGCCGGCGCCGGAGGCCGCGGTGACGACCGTGGAGGAGAATCACAGCAGGACGGCAAGTGATCGATCGATTCTTCTCATCCCTAGCCATAGGTAGCCGTAGGCCGCAGCTCGCAAAAATAATGGGGCGATGCAAATCTTGCATGGACGCATAAATAAATTGATGATGATGATTGGTTTTTGAATAAACTGGTCGATGATGATTGTTCGTGTGGTAAATGGTGGAATAATAAGCTTTGCAGTTTAATTAGTTAATTTTTCATGTGTGCGTTATGGCGATGATATATAGAATGCGTGCATGCTAATGTTTGTCATCTGATGGCACAGCGTGAGTGTAGTTGACCGTGACAACGTGCTAATTTGCGTGTGCGTGCTCCGAGATGAAGAGATCGTCTAGTGAAACCTCTTGATGGATTGATTTCTTACATGGCTGCTTTACTATATGTTCTTGTCTAAACATATACTCCCTCCGTCCCAAAATGTTTGTCACTTGCGCTTCCCCAAAAAAACAACTTTAACAAATTATAAATTAAAAAATATTAATATTTATCATGCATACTCCCTCCGGTTTGGTATTAGAAGTCGTTTAGGACAAATGACACGGTCTTCAAAACACAACTTTGACCTTTTGTTATTATAAATATATATATGAAAATGTGATATATGTATATTTTTATCAAAGTATTTTTTAAGACAAATCTACTCATATACTTTTTACATTTACAAACTCAACAACTTAAAAGTTATTGATGATTTATATTCCCAATGTTTGACCCGAGCCTTGTCCAAAACGACTTCTAATACCATACGAGAGGGAGTAATTAGTATCATTAGAAATATCTTTGAACCTAGTTTTTTAACAAATTTATTTGAAGATATAAATGTTGCACGTATTTTGTACAAATCCAATCAAAGTTGTGGCACGAAAAACCGAAAAGCGACAGACATTTTAGAACGGAGGGAGTATGTACACCTATATGTGTACAACTGCAAAATGGGTATGAAGACTAAACCAACTTCTAGAGTTGTACTAAGTCAATTTTTGTAACTTTAACTATTTTTTTATAAAATAGCATCAATATTTAATACACAAATTTAGTATGATTAGATTAGATTTCTAATCAAATATAGTTTTATTGTGTATAAAATTGGCTACTTTTTTTATTAAATTTGACTTAGGACAACTATATAGCTTGATTTATTTAGTGTGTACACAACGGCTATTTGACATTCGGTTGTTTTCTTACCCCTATATGCCTAATTTTTTTTCCTCAGTCTTCGCTAACTCCAGCGAAATTCACCCCTTCTCTTTCTATGGCAAGAATGTGGGGCTTGTGATTTTCGGGAGTGATGGTGAGGATTAGGCTGGGATTTTGAGGTTTGCATGTTTAGGCCCCTTTTAGAATGTGGGAACTTTTTGAGTTCATTCTATTTTCATATGATAAGTGAATCCAGTCATGTAAAATCCATGTAAGACCCATGTGAAATTCTTGTGTTCCAAAGGGCCCTTAAAGACAATGATGAAAGTTAGCTTGGCAATGGGCAATGGACATGGTTGTGTTCGGTGAAACGATGAAGTGGTGTATCACCGCCGCACTAGTCAATGTAGCGAAGGGTGGTCAATGGGTTAGGTAAAAGGTGGAAGTAACTAGATCCAACGAGGGTTGTTAAATTCTTAAGAGCGAATATTATAAGTTGATGTGAGCAGGGCTGTAAAAGACACCACATCATTTTGTCTTTGAGTTGGAAGAAAGAGAAGTGAGAAGAGAAGTGGATTGTTATCTTATAGCCGGCTGATGCACATGTTCCTAGGAACTCTGTGGAGCGAAGAGAGACGGGTATGGTATATGTGGGTTTTTAGTTAGTTGTATATGATGTGTTAAAAGTCATATAACCATGTGGTGGGTTGTATTATTAGCCATGCTCTAAGTGGTGGGTTGGGTGGATGCAAGCATTTAACTACACTAGGCTACTAGCTTTGGTGGCAATAAATGAAGGAAGAAGAAATGACACATGGTGTTTTTTTTTTCCTGATTTTCGTCAAAACAAATATCTATGTTAGCTGAATATGTAACTAAATATAGTTACCCAAAAGCCACCAAAGTATTGATAACTTGAAAAGTCATTTGAAGTTAACAAGTTCGGTATGATGTGGTATAATTTTACTCCATGCTAATGCTGATGGGGTTCTATTTTGGTGCCTTATTCACAGATCACTATTGAAACAATCCGAGCCAGCTGTAAATAAATTAAGTGTTGCGAACAGGCAGATCCAAATTTGTTTGCAGCATGTACAGATGTCAAATATTGATATGCAACAGCCAGCTTAATCCGTTAACCAACAGTATTTTTTCCGAAGAATATTTTGATTCTTTCTAAGATGAATTCTTAAAGATATGCAACAGTTTATTACAAGACCAATACTTTTTAAGAAAAAGACAGAAAAAACTCGTCACATTACATTCAATTCAAAACAATGCAGCAAAATAATGAACAATGAAAACGTTTTACTATGCATGCATCCTAACTCCTAAACTCTAATCAAATTCTATGTTCAATCAAAAAAAATTCAAATTTTATGTACTCGTATTTACATGACGGCCGTGATCTCGGCGAGGATCCCGTCGACGCTCGTGAGCTTGCCATCGTCGTCGAAGCACATCTCCCTCAGTTTCACGAACGTGTAGCAAGTGACCAGACTGTCATAGCCAGCCAGGTGCGGCTCGCCGGCGGCGGCTCGCGCCACGTTGAGCCTCTCGGCGACGCTGTCCAGCGCACGGCGGAGGTCGTCGTCGCTGGGGCAGAGCCGCGCCATCTCCCTGACGTCGAACACCTTCCGGCGGCGGAGGAGCGCCTTCGCGACGACCTCGAACTCCGGCGCCGACGCGGGCATCCGGAACCCGGGCCCGAGCATCATCTTCACCAGGTACGCCAGGTCGTACCCGCCGCTGGCTGTGACGACGCCGCCGCGCCCGAGCCCCGCCCGCGCGCGCACCCACTTGCGTAGACGCGGGCCGAACGCCGCCGCGACGTCCACGCCGTCCCGCCGCGTCCGGTCCAGGTCCACGCCTCGCGAACGCAGCGCCGCCACGGACTCCGCCGCGTGCCGGTGCCGACGTACGTCGAACTCTCGGAAGTTGAACTCCCACACGTACCTCGTGGCGGTGGCGGTGGCGACGTCGGCGCCGCCGACGTCGAGGGAAGGGAGGCGGCACCCGGCGTCGAACAGCGTGAGGCCGAGCTGGATCGGGTCCATCGCGTCGACGGTGGACCGAAGCAGCTTGTACCGCTCGTCGGGCTTGAGCGTGTACGCCGGCCCCGCCGGCCGGTACACCGTCCCCGGGAACACCGTGTCCACGGCCACGTACCGGAACTTGGGCAGCAGCGACTCGATCAGCCTGGCCTCCTCGTCGAAGTTGTGCGCCCACACCTGGCGCACCTCCACGCGTGTCGCCGGCGGGAACGGCATCAACGGCGGCTTCGTCGCCAGCCCCCACGCCGCGGCGGCCGAGTCCGACAGGAGAGGCGAGAGCGGCCCGCGCGGCGAGGGTGTGGTCTCGAACGACGACGAGCAGTGCGAGGGGGCGTGGACGGCGCCGAGGACCCGGCGTCCATGACGTCCGCCGCTGGCATGACCATCGTGTTTGCGACGAAGCCCATCTCGATCGGGGAGGAGGAGGAAGAGGAACGGGAACGAGGTCCCCGCGCCTGGTCGCCACCACCTGCCGGTCCGTGTCCGGTCGTCGCGCCGCCATCTGCTGCGCCGCCGCCAGGAGCCCCCTTGTGGCGTCCACCATCAGCTGCTGCTGCGGCGCCATCAGCGCCGCCGCCGCGTACGCCGCGTACGACTGGGCCAACGTGTGGTGCTCGTGCGGCGGCGCGCTCGTCTCCAACGGCGAGTACGGCCAGCCCCTCGACGGCGTGGAAGGCGGTGGTGGCGAGCCGAGGTCATCAGTGACATCGGGCGCCGCCGGTGGTGCTTGCGGCTTGTAGGCGAAGCGCGTCGTCGGGATCGCGGGGAAAACAGGGGCGCCGCACATCGCCGCCGGTCGGTTCAGCCGCGCCGCCGACTCGCCGTGAGGTGGTGAGACTTGGCGCGCCAAAAGAAGCTCTGATCTGATCTGACCTGATCTGTCGGGGTCCGGCGATATATATAGTCGGCCGACACGACCACTAGCCATCCATGGATAAGGAAAGTTCTATGTACGACGATACGATACGAGTACGATATGTATCGGCTGCGCAGATTCCGAGGCAGTTGGTATTATTACGTCACGATATAAAAAGGGAAGTATATATGTCGTCATTATTACTTTAATCTGTACTTCTATATAAGAGTATTACAATAATACCAATCAAATAAATACACTATTGGAGATATTATTTTTGATCCTTCATGTAGACACAAATTAGTGGACTCAAAAGCCATCAAGTAGCACTTGATGCCACCGCACTTGAAGACAGGACACAGAAACTGGACAGCGCACTACAGGCTGAGTCGTCGTTGTCCCCGTCGCCGGCCGGCCCGTCGTGCTCTGGAGGCAACCGCCGAACGGCCGGCCCCGGCGAGACGTGGATGGCGCGGGCACCTCACACAGGTTGCCACTCGCGTGGATAAAAACTAGACGCACCCAAGAAACCCCAGAGCCGCCGATAGTTACAATGGCCGACGCTGGTGACATCGCCGCCGTGGCTGCTGCAGCCGCCGCCGCCGCCGAGGCATCGGCGCGGCCGGCGGGCGGCGCCCAGCCGCTAGCGGGGCGCGTGGCGATCGTGACAGGCGCGTCGCGTGGCATCGGCCGCGCCATCGCTACGCACCTCTCCTCCCTGGGCGCGAGCCTGGTGCTGGGGTACGCGTCGCGCGCCGACGAGGCGGACGCGCTGGCATCGTCACTCCCACGCGCGGTGGCCGTGCGTGCGGACGTCTCGGACGAGTCCGGCGTGCGGTCGCTCTTCGACGCCGCGGAGTCCGCCTTCGGCCCCGGCAGCGGCGCGCACATCCTGGTGGCCAACGCCGGGGTGATGGACGACACGTACCCTGCGGTGTCCGACACCACGACCGAGTCCTTCGACCGGGTACTCGCCGTGAACCTGCGCGGCGCGTTCCTGTGCCTCCGTGAGGCGGCCAACCGCCTCCCACGCGGCGGCGGCGGGCGGATCGTGGCCGTGACGTCGTCCGTGGTCGGCAGCCTCCCGCCCGGGTACGCGGCGTACACGGCGTCCAAGGCGGCCGTGGAGGCGCTGGTGCGGACCATGGCTAAGGAGCTCAGGGGGACGCGCGTCACCGCCAACTGCGTCGCGCCGGGGGCTACGGCCACGGAGCTCTTCTTCAAGGGAAAGAGCGAGGACATGGTGCGCCGCGCCGTGGAGATTTGCCCCATGGAGAGCTTGGCGAGCCCGGCGATGTCGCGCCGGTGGTCGGGTTCCTCTGCACCGACGCCGCCGAGTGGATCAACGGCCAGGTCATCCGTGCCAACGGCGGCTACGTGTGATGTGTGTGTGTGATCTTTAGCTTCTACAGCTTCTTGATGTCGATCATCTTCTCTTGTCACTGTTTCGATTATCGAACTTTAAGCTTACCATTTTAGCACAAATTGGCTTTCTTTCCTGATCCGATAAGAAATCGAAGGCTCTGCTCGGCCAAGAACGGAAATACAAGTAGTTTGAGACATTACATCAGAAAGAGCAAAGCCATCTTGCTGACACTCATTCCCTCCAGCAAGCATTACAGGCATAGAACATTTCCGTCAACCTTTTAGGCTTGGAATTCCTGCACGTCTTAATCCATGTCTTGATCTTCATAGTCGTCTAGAAGCAACTGTTGTGACTGAACTTTTTGATGATAAATAAAATATAGAGGCCCTGCTTGGTTGAATGCCAATCTTTGCCAAGCTAATTATAAGCCAAGCCAAAATATGGGCACACCAATATTAGGACAAGCCAATATTTTGGTAAGACAATGGATGTTGGTGTTTGGTTTGCTACTAACAAGAGAGAAAAACATTAGGAACCAACCAATTGTATGCCAAATCTTTTGAACTTGTCCTTATTTTGTCTTGGCAAAGATTAGCATAGAACCAAGCAGACACAAAATTTTTTTTTTCAGTTATAATCCGTGAGGCCCATTTTGATTGCCCAGCCCACTATGTTAATTTGTGTGCAAGCCCATTTTCTAGGTTCAATTGAATGGAAGGAACGGTAGCATTTACATATTTTTTTATTTATTTATTTATTTATTACTTATGTATATATATCTAGGTCTGATTTTCATGTTGCATGTCGGTCTCATTTTCAACACTTAAGTATAAAACTGGGTAACAGACACCCTTATTGTTCAAATCGAAGAAAGTTAGTCCTCTAGTCAGTACAAAGTGGTGTTCGGCCCTATGTCATGGTCCGGGTTATTCAAATTTTGAGCGGTTTTGTAAACCAACCCATGTGCATGGGAATTTATCTAGTTTGGGTAAGTCCACATAGGTCTTCGAACGGGTTTAGGTGACTCGGTGGGTTGGATTCTCGGCCCCGCCATGGCCGCCCTCTGTTGCCATGGTCGCGGTGCGGGACTCGTGCCACGCCGCCGCCCAGAGCTTGCACCTACCGGTTGCTCACGAGCTCCCCCCACACTGCTTCCGCGATCGCCAGTGCCGCGCCGCCTCCGTTGGGCCCCACATGGGGCGAGGCTTTTGAAGTCTTCGTTGGATAGGCGGGTTCGAGCCTGCACCGCATTGTAACATGACATTGGTTTTGACTGGGCTGGTTATAGGCCGACAACCGGTTTTGTTTAACCGTTGTTTAGGGCGACTATTTTGTAAATAATAATATAATTATCAGGTTTTGATCGTTATAAGTTAATAATTAATTTATTTAAACCATACTAATATGGAACTAGTTTTAGACTAGCCACCGCTTTGGTCTTTTGTGGTGCCCAGAGAGGAAAGAGACTGTCAAGCATCGGCTCATCACATTGCAGCCAGCCATGTCGAAATCGAAATTCCAGGCATGGTGGCAGGTTACCCCGTCCATCCCAAACAAATTATAAGTCATTTGATTTTTTTTGGCTCCAAGTTTGACCATTCGTCTTATTCAAAAAATTTGCGTAAATATTGTCAAATTCAAGTCATTCTTTAAGAACTTATATTGATAAAGAAAGCCACGGCAAAAAAGTGATATTTTGCACAAATTTTTGAATAAGGCGAGTAGTCAAACTTTGTTGTCAAAAAAGTCAAATGACTTATAATTTGGGATGGAAGGGAGTACGTGATATGATGCCTGGCAAATAAAATATTATTTCTCAGCCGGGCTCAACACATTCACATGGACGAACCCTGCATAGGAACGACGATGACAAGTTTGGCCCACATGTTCTGGCATCGATGCTGAACATTTTGTGCAACAGCCAGAGTTTAGTTTTGAGCATCCGTGCTCACTCACTGCATGCACCTTTTTTTTTTTTTTTTTTTTTTTTTTTTTTTCGACCACACTATGGGTGGTCTAAGAATTCTTATAAAACTGTTGTATGTCGACTGATACTCTGTTTAGGGTATTTAAACCTTTATTGCCTTAGACAAATAATGCTCATGTCTATAAGCTCTAAAGCAATTGAAACAAAAAAGAGTCCAGTTTTTAGAAATATGTAGACGGCACGTTTATAAAAAAAACGTCACTGTTTTTTTTTTTTTAAGATAAAAAAAAATGACACCATTCGTGCATACTGGAAGATCATCGGTCAGTGCATGGTGACAACTCTGAAGTTCAATCTCGAGCTTGATCAGGTTGGATCGGGTTGGGGGATTTGCAAGAGGATTGTTCTAGGGTGTTTCTAGTAGAGACTTTAGGGACTCATCTACCAAGGTACTCTACAGTACTACAATGGCTTGGTTGTTCATGTGAAGGACATCAGTGACTAGGTTGCCAATGGTAGGTGTTTCTTGGGTGTGTTATTAGGGATGGAATGGATAATATAGAGCAAGAACTCACTAATCCATTGACTCATCTACGAAGCTTAAAGTTCGATAAGCGAAACAGTGACAATAGAAGATGATTGACACCAAGAAAGCACATGTAGAAAGTAGAAGCTAAAGATTACACACACATCAACATCACACGTAGCCGCCGTTGGGTGAGTTTTTAACGAGGCATACACATAGCATAAATTTGGCCAAGTGGGAGTGTTGAGAATCAAAGTCTTCACAATGACTAGAATCAGTGTATCAACAAAAGACTTTGATGGTGGCCAAATTAATGAGCTCCTTCCTCCCATGTCTCTCCGTATTCATCTCAGCCTCCTTGGCTATAAATAGAAGGTCCCTTTCATTGTAAATCAATCAGAGAAAAGTGAATACAAGAATGAGCTCCTTCCTCCAATGTCTCTCTGTATCTCTCTCTATGTTTGTGTGTGCTTGCGTGATCAAGAAAGAACCTGATTTCTAACAGGGATAGGATTAGTCTGACACGGCAAAGATATTATTTTGCGATGGGATTCCATTTGATTCTATTCAGGATCAGATTATTACTTTTGCGTTGCTGTCAAATGGAATGCTGCTTCCAAGTGATATTTATCCAATATCAGTTACTTTGTTGACTATTTTTCATGGCTATAATTAAGGATCAGATTAGTACCTCCCATTTGATTATATTCAGGATCAGAGTTATTTATCCAATAGCAGTTAGTTTGTTGATTAAGGCTATAATTTTACATGGCTGAAAGCAGCTTGATTTGATGCAACTTTATCTTAGTTATTTTGCACACATAACCTGAACTGAAATATCTTAGTTATTTTTCATTGTTCAATAAATAAAGTTAATGCTCATATTCAGTTCAAGCACTTGCTATCTTACTGGATGTTCAGTTACTGAATGTCTGAATTGCTCATCGTCAGTGAGAACAAGTAGTCTGAATCGTCATCTAGAATATCTGAATGTGTGAATGACATGTCTTCTGACTGAACTGAATGGCTGAGAACTAATACTAAACTGTTTTTGTTTCTGTAGGATGAAAGCAAAACCTATGGGGTGCAGTTCTTGTCAGAAGAACCAGTAAGAGGCCGTGTGCAAGGCTGAAGGCTATTTGAACTTTCTTTCCCTACCTTAGTTACTATCTATTCCAGTTGGTTTATCTATGTTTTTCCAGTGATTATGCAAATGATGTAGTTATCTGTCTGATCCAGTACTCCAGATGAGTTAGTCAATATATTATACTATGTTTATTTGGCAAGCTGCCTTACGTACATAAATCAGTTTGATGGCTTGATCCTAGTATGCAGACATACGTGAGAAGTATGAGTTGATCCGAACACACAATGGCTACAAAGTTTATCTAGCTCATATGGCGTTTTGGAAACTGTGTAGGATCGAATGGATAATATAGAACAAGAACTCACTAATCCATGTACTCATCTACCAAGCTGAAAGTTCGATAAGCGAAACAGTGACAAGAGAAGATGATCGACACCAAGAAGCACATGTACAAGCTAAAGATCACACACACATCAACATCACACGTAGCCGCCGTTGGCGCGGATGACCTGTCCATTGACCCACTCGGCGGCGTCGGTGCAGAGGAACCCGACCACCGGCGCGATATCGCCAGGCTCGCCAAGCCTCTGCATCGGGTTCGTCTCCGCGGCGCGGCGCACCATGTCCTCGCTCCTTCCCTTGAAGAACAGGTCCGTGGCCGTCGGCCCCGGCGCGACGCAGTTGGCCGTGACGCGGGTGCCCTTGAGCTCCTTGGCCATGGTCCGCACCATCGCCTCCACCGCCGCCGCCTTGGACGCCGTGTACGCCGCGTACCCGGGAAGGAGGCTGCCCACCAGGGACGACGACACGGCCACGATCCGCCCGCCGCCGCCGCGTGGGAGGCGGGTGGCCGCCTCCCGGAGGCACAGGAACGCGCCGCGCAGGTTCACGGCGATCACGCGGTCGAAGGACTCGGTGGTGGTGTCGGCCACGGCCGGGTACGTGTCGTCGACCATCCCGGCGTTGGCCACCAGGATGTGCGCGCGCCGCCGCCGCCGAACGCCGACTCCGCGGCGTCGAAGAGCGACCGCACGCCGGCCTCGTCTGAGACGTCTGCACGCACGGCCACGGCGCGCGGGAGCGACGCCGCCAGCGCGTCCGCCTCGTCGGCGCGCGACGCGTACCCCAGCACCACGCTCGCGCCCAGGGCGGACAGGTGCGTCGCGATGGCGCGGCCGATGCCCCGTGACGCGCCGGTCACGATCGCCACGCGCCCCGCTAGCGGCTGGGCGCCGCCCGTCAGTTGCGCCGATGCATCAGCGGCGGCGGCTGCAGCAGCTACGGCGGCAATGGCACCAGCGTCGTCGGCCATTGTGACTATCGGCGGCTCTGGGGGTTTCTTGGGTGCGTCTGGTGTTATCTACGCGCGTGGCAGTGTGCTGCCAGCTTGCCACTGCCCCGCGTGCGGTGCCCGTGCCATCCACGTCTCGCCGGGCCCGGCCGTTCGGCGGTGGCGTCCAGAGCACGACGGAGTGGCGACGGAGACCGCGACGACTCGTGTGCATCTCGTGCTGTCCAGTTCCTATCATGTCTTCAAGTGCGGTGGCATCAAGCTAGAATTAGCTACTTGGATGCCTTATGAGTCCACTGATTTGACACCTGGGCCAAACTTATAGATTACAAAAAAAATATTGTCTGCGTGATGGACCACCTCGGATGGAGATGAACGGCCAATGAACAATACTGCTCTAAGGCGGCTTCTCGAGCATTTTAGATGACCTCTCACCCGATCATAGGACACAGTAGAGTCTGGGAAATTTTGGCACCACTTTGAGTGAATATCTTCCTATGTCTGGCCGTACGGAGGCGCAATTGGGCTCGAGGCAAACCACAACTGCTTCTTCTGTGACCAGAAACCCGAGACCATCGACCACATCATCGCCTTGTGTTCCTTCTACAGATAAGTGTGCTGGACCACCCTAACAGTGCGTGGTGTCGACAAATCACATGTTGGTGATGCCTGATTGATTGTTTCGTGGGATCAATGGCATCGGAGATGACACGGAGACAAGAGGAAGGAGGTCGGCACCTTATTCGCCTTGGTGACATGGGAATCTGAAAAGAGAGGAACGCAAGATGCTTCTGCAACGTTGCATCCACCACCAACCAGCTTGTAGCCACCATTAAACATACCGCCGATCAATGGATTGAAGTAGGGACATAAAAGCTTAGTTATTTAATTCGTGAGTAATCAGCATAGATCTCCATTGAGGGGGAGGATGCGCTCTAACGTAACACTGTCTCCTCCCTAGCACATGCTTTCGTAATATAAAAAACTCTTCTATTAAAATACAAAGACGTGCAAACCTTTTACATGCACAAAAATATAGACATGCATAAATGTGGAGCACTAGCATTCACACAACTTCACTGCAATACTCCCTCTCTTCTTCGGCCTCTACACCAACCTAGGTCACATCTACAAGATCTTGCCCATGGATTAGTGAGTTCTTGCTCTACATTCTCGATTCGATCCCTATAACACACCCAAGAGACACCTAGCCTACCATTGGCAACCTAGCCATTGATGATCTAGAGATTTACATGAGCACAACCAAGCCAATGTACCTTGGTAGATTAATCCCAAAATTCTCTAGGAACACCCTAGAAGAATCCTCACACAAATTCCCCAATCCCATCCAACCTCATCAGCAAGTTTAAGACTGAACTTCCGAGTCCCAAAATTCCAATGCAAAAGGAATTTTAATATTATTTTAGTACTATTAATGATACATAAATATTAGACTAATTTTAGTATTTTTATATTTTTAGTTTAAATCTAATATGTCTATGTAAATTATTTTAATACTTTAATATATTTTGCGCCGATATAAATTATTTTACATAATTTATAATTCCAGATAAATATTATATAAATAATGATCGATTGATTGACAAATGCTGGATCCAAGTTTATGGATCGGCGGTGAATTTTTTCGCAATGATAAGCTTAGAATTCGATAAGCAAGAAGCTAAAGATGTGTGAAGATGATCAACACCAAGACTTTGTAGAAGCTAAAGATCACACATCACACAAACCCCCGTTGGCGCGAATGACCTGGCCGTTGACCCACTCGGCGGCGTCAGTGCAGAGGAACCCGACCACCGGCGCGATGTCGCCGGGCTTCCCAAGCCTTCCCATCGGATTACTCTCGACGGCGTGCCGCACCATGTCCTCGCCCTCATTCTTTCCTCCAAAGAACATGTCCGTGGCCGTGGCCCCGGCGCGACGCAGTTGGCGGTGACGCGCGTCCCCTTGAGCTCCTTGGCCATCGTCCTCACCATCGCCTCCACCGCCGCCTTGGACGCCGCGTACACCGCGTACCCCGGCGGGAGGCTACCCACCACGGACGACGTCACGGCCACGATCCGCCCGCCGCCGCCGTGGCGCAGGCGGGTGGCCGCCTCCCGGAGGCACAGGAACGTGCCGCGAAGGTTGACCGCGACCACGCGGTCGAAGGACTCGGTGGTGGTGTCGGCCACGGCCGGGTACGCGTCGTCGATCATCCCGGCGTTGGCCACCAGGATGTGCGCGCCGCCGAGGCCGAACGCCGACTCCGCCGCGTCGAAGAGCGAGCGCGCGCCGGACTCGTCCGCGACGTTCGCACGCACCGCCACCGCGCGCGGGGAGCGACGACGCCAGCGCGTCCGCCTCGTCGGCGCGCGACGCGTAGCCGAGCACCACGCTCGCGCCCAGGGAGGATAGGTGCTCTGCGATGGCGCGGCCGATGCCACGCGACGCGCCCGTCACGATCGCCACGCGCCCCGCCAGTGGCTGCCCGCTGCCCGCGGCCGGTTGCGCCGATGCCTCAGCGGCGGCCGCGGCAGCTACGGCGGAGACGTCACCAGCGTCTGCCATTGTACCTAT
This sequence comes from Hyparrhenia diplandra, assembly GCA_015847255.1. Taxonomy (NCBI): domain Eukaryota; kingdom Viridiplantae; phylum Streptophyta; class Magnoliopsida; order Poales; family Poaceae; genus Hyparrhenia; species Hyparrhenia diplandra. Next base: position 138,500 of record JADLZK010001981.1, on the reverse strand, counting down.
CGTTCTTGGGTGCCTATCAGTCTATCAGCGTCTGCCATTCTACTTATGCACGCGCGTGGCAGCGGTGCCAGCCTACTACCACACTGTGTGCGGCGCTGGCGCCATCCACGTCTCGCCGGGGGCCCGGCCGTCCGGCGGTTGGGTCCAGAGCACGACGGGGACCTCGATGTCTCGTGAGCCTCGTGCTATCCTGTTCCTGTTCCTGTCCCCTCCTCAAAGTGCTATCCTGTTCCTGTTCCTGTCCCCTCCTCAAAGTGCTATCCTGTTCCTGTTCCTGTCCCATCCTCAAGTGCGGTGGCATCAAGCTTTTTTCAGTTTTGCACCATGCTGGCTTGTTGGCTTGATCAAAGCGACAACAAATCGGCATCATATCTTCTTCGACTGCTTAGCCAGCTCAGATTCAGAGCTCTAGGAGAAAATTGGCCTAAGCTACACAGCAACCATGCCCGATATTTGTGATGACTTATTAATTTGGCGCAATCGCCTGAATCATGATCATGTAAACAGCCTCCATGGCTAGCGCAACTACCTGCTGCTTTCTTGTACTGCTACTGCACACTCCAGTTAATTGGAGTGTTTGTTTCGTTTGGAATGAATTTGGTGGGGGAAAACACTTCGATATATGTATGTATCATTCAGAAATTTGCTCCCTGCACCTTTATTGATCGCTGTATTATTGAATAAATAAGCTAGTTTGTGGATATTCATTCTCAGGTTACAGACTGGCAGTGCAAACAGAGTGCACATCTATCTAAAGGTCGTGTAACTACTCTGTATTGATCAAGGAACATGTACGGCAGCAGTGGCATGGTCCAACAGTTCAGTAGTTTACAGTTGCTTTTATAGCGTCCAGGACCTGCAATAGACTTGGGGTTAGAAATCACACTACAGCTGCATATAGCAAAGGGTGGTGCTCCAACTGGTAACTAACTGGTCAGGATCATACCTTGTTCTTGGTGGGCATGTAAAATGGTTCGTAAACGAGAGGAAAAGGAGTGTCGAGGCCGCAGACTCTTGCTACAGGTGCTTCTAACTGGAACAGATCAAATTAGGAATGTGATCAGAGGAGCATCAAGACAGACACGACGAGCGATTGATACATGTTCGATTGATGATCCGTTCAGTAAGAAAGGCTGGAAGGTTTACTACCCTCTGGAAGCAGCGCTCGGTGATGGACGCAGCAATCTCTGCACCGAAGCCCCGGTGATTGGAGCCTCATGGCTAACCTGTTACGGAATTTTTTGAGGAATGGTAGAGCATCTCATAGAGACAATGCAAACATGACAATAAGTTGATGTAAATAGACATGTGAGAAGAGCTGCATACGAGGAGCTTTCCAGTCTTCTTCACTGAGGCCTCTACTGTTTCCTTGTCCCATGGTATAAGCGTTTTGAGATCAATAAGCTCACAAGATACCCCATCCTGACATATAGTAGTGTCAGCTGTAGTCTAGGAAAAACTGAGGAACATCACGGGGAGATGGATATCAAAATTTACAGAAACAATCAAGAAGCTATGAGGACAATACATATACCCCTTGCTATTAATTGTCACAAAATGTCTTTTTTTTTTTTTTCCTAAAAAATCTTGTCATTATCTGATATGGACAACCAGAACTGATGCGGGCAACTTGTTCTAGTCATAATTTCAGGTTCAGGTTATTTATTGATCTGAGAATGAAATGTGTCTTTTCAACTATGTGTTTCATCTGGTGCTATATTCACAGTAATAGTAAACATATGATATATTATGAACTAGTGATAACCTTTATTTGCCATTGTTGACTCAAGACAAAAGAAAAACAGGATATTTGGGTTTGTGGGACTTCACCAAAAATTATAATAGGGTAGGTTCTTCCATATATATCAGCTTGAGGATGTTAATGAAATGTTGTCTATGAATTATGGAAGTAACTGACCTTTGCAGCATCTTCACAAGCTTCTTTTAGCACTGCAAGTTGAGCACCCCATCCAATAAGTGTTATATCACTTCCTTTCCTAATCACCTAAAGTACATAAGTTGCATAAGTAGCTTCATTTAGTTATCGAAAATGCAATAATGCGATACAAATATACTCACTTCTGCCTCAGATAAGGGCAGCATATAATCCTCCTCAGGAACTTCTTCAACAGACAAACGATACAGCCACTACAGAAAGACAGGAAAGGTAGTTTTAGTCTCAGCAAAGTACAGGCACAGCAGGGACTCTGATTAAGCTTTTGAAGAGCTCGGAATGTTTAGAGTTCTCCACCTTTGGCTCAAAAAATACAACTGGATTTGGATCTCGAATGCTAGCCAACAGCAACCCCTTAGCCTCGCGTGGACTCCGTGGTATGACAACCTGAAAGACCGCACTTTCTTAGCAAGCAGGAATATTCTGATGTGTATATCCTTATGTTTTTTCAAATAGTAATATCACTGAACCGCGTCAACCAAGTCTTGCTAAAGCAGTTGAAAACATGTTCAGAAGAATTTCCACTTATCCAGGAGGTATGCATTCAGGAAAATATTGATTTGACATTTTCCTAAAAAGGATAATAGTTCATGGAGAGGGATTCTGGTAGGTCCACAAACTTAACCTTGAGTCCTGGAACGTGACAGAAGAAAGCCTCTGGTGACTGTGAATGGTAGTGACCACCATGCCCAACAGCACCATAGGGAGTTCGAATTGTCAAGCCTAGAAAAGATGGATTTGAAAATTGAAAGCTCAGCATGAGACTTGTAATAGTATGGCTGATATGCATTCAAGATACTGAGAGAAATGAAATACCTCCACAGTTAAATTCATTTCCACTTCGATATCTGAACTTAGCTGCTTCATTGACAATCTGCAACAAAAAAGGTTTATGAATCAGATAGGCACAAAACATAGATCAAACAAATTAATATATGCACTGAATTTGGCAAGAATATATATTGAAAATAATTTTTCTCAAATAAACACGTTGAGAAATAAAGCCTTGTAAAAACTTCTGCATAAGAAGGATTTGACTATGAAAAAAAAAAAAGCTCAACAAGCAATTCATTGACAATCTGCAACAAAAAAAGGTTTATGAATCAGATAGGCACAAAACATAGATCAAACAAATTAATATATGCACTGAATTTGGCAAGAATATATATTGAAAATAATTTTTCTCAAATAAACACGTTGAGAAATAAAGCCTTGTAAAAACTTCTGCATAAGAAGGATTTGACTATGAAAAAAAAAAAAAGCTCAACAAGCAATTGGAACAGAGAAATAAGACACCTCCTGGGACTCAAATAATATCATATATCATGTGGCCCAGCAGAGCAAGTATTTTGAATGTACAACCAGGAAAGGTCAAAAAGAACTATCGTTGGCAAGACCGTAAGAGTGTAAGATATTTATGGATAAAATCAGAGACATGCCTGATCAAAGGCTGGAAAGATATAATCCGCAAACTGGATTTCTGCAATAGCTCGATTACCCTGCATAAAAGAGGTGAAAGATCTTAAGCTTCTTTTGGATGGATTCATTTTCACTCATTTGTACAAATAAAAATATCGTAGAAGCGAACTAGTAATTTGTGACAATGTATGCTAAACCAACAATAATGTTTGGTCAAGTCTGACTGGAGTGCCATAGCAAACTAGAATGATCTCCTATTAGAAAATAATCAAGGAATACTATTGTACTGTATTCTGTGCATGTTCTAGTCAGAAAATAATCAAGGAATACTATTATATTCCATGATTGGTATCAAGACTTGATTATATTCCTTGCTCATTTCCACACGGTACAAGGAATACTATAAGAAAATAATCAAGGAATACTATTATATTCCATGATTGGTATCAAGATGTTGGTCAAGTCTTGTATTGAATAAATTAATTTCATCTGTATTTTCTTTGGTTTAAAGATCCTCTGATCCTATTGTACTACTTTCTTCCGTGTTACAAGTTGTGCTTCTAAATAAATTTACAAAAAAAAAAAAAAAAAAAAAACAATCAATTCAGGAAGGTTCCTCATACAGTTTCAATAAAATCATTACATAGAACAGCTAAGGCATGGTATGTAACTCACCATTGCTGCTAGGCCAATGGCAAATCCAGCAATACCCTGTTGAGTGAGCACAACTGGTCAGGGAAAATGAAGGTGTAATAGCAAAAGCGAATAACTGGGTAAGCTAGTAGATGCAATCCCTCTTTATCTAAAAAAAAAAGTAGAGGCAATCCCCATTCTGAAACCAATCAGAGTTCAGTTTAGTATTTCAGAACCAAGAAAATCAAGGTTCAGCCTGATCTGATCTGGCTACTGAATTTTTGAGATATTGCTGCAAATGAAACTGGCTTAAGCGTCAGCAGATATATACTAGTAAGTGAAGCTGTACCTGTTCACATAGCGGCGTGTTGAACACTCTGTTCTTGCCAAACCGATCGGCGAGACCTGTGGTGCAGCGAAAGACGCCGCCGAATCCAACGTCCTCTCCGAAGACATAAGCGCTGTCAGAAATGATTGAAAAAATGGGAATCAACCAAGCTCAGTCGACTGCACATCGCACAAGTGAATGAGTTTACTGATGAATTCACTTGAAAACCGAATCGGAACGCTCAGACATGTCAGCTTCGCTATCTTATCTCAACGGCGGTTCTGCTCAGCTGAGCTGAAATTGGAAGGAGGCAGAGAGGGACGAACAGAGAAGGCCAGAAGGGGATCAGCACCAGCACGGATGCTCACCGGGGGTCGGTGTCGAGGGCGATGTGGAGCGCCTGGTTGACGGCCGTGAACAAATTCACCGCCTTCCCTCCCTCCTTCCGCTCCGCCACCGCCGGCGTCGGTCCAGCAGCGCTCCCGCCGGACAAGCACCGGCGCCCGACCTCCGTCGCCCACCAGCTCCCCCTCGTCCTCCTCCTCACCACTTCCCTCAACGCCTTCCCGGCGACAGGCATCGGCAGGCGTCCAAGAACGGAGTCGTCGGATGGCTTGCTGAGCTGCAGCTGCGCTCTCCGGGGAGCGATTCTTGGACAAGCAGCTCACGTCACGCTGCTGCTCTGCTCTGCTCTGTACTTCTTGGACCTGCCAGCGGCCAGCTGAGAGAGAGTGACGTGGAGAGATAAGCTCGCGCCCATGCGGCCATGCCTGCTCGCTTTCACAGTAGTAAACGAGTCGTATCGTATCGCCTTGCTTCCAACCTACCAGAAAGGCACTGGTAACAAGTTCCTGTTAATACTAATTTATTAGTATTTATTATTGTATTAAATTTGTCACGTTTTCCTTTAATTGTATGTATTTTTTCTTCTTCTTCTTGGCTAGTCATGTGGATCATGCTTAGATGGATGTTACATTACACTTTTCTATGTGATTATGCACAAGTATACAGGTTGGACAATGTGACTGTCGAGTATAAAATGGGAGCATCCAAGTACAATGATGGTGAATATCCTAATAGCTTGTCAAAACATGCACTTCTGATTTCCTTCGATTAGTAGGTGTATTAAGATCTGGTGAAATCGTCTAACTCTGTTCATCAGCCATCAGTCAAAGTACGGATTCGTTTAGATCAGCTTAGCTGGGACTAAAAAATAGCTTAAATGAGCTGGATGTTGGGAAGGTAGAGAAAAGAAATGGATCAGTAGCAAAACTATGGGATGGTAATTAGTTGAAACTAGTTCACCAACCCGTGCGATGCACGGGTTAGAATCTTATGATGCACTGATAAGCTGGACTATAGCTATAGTAGGTACCTTATAGTCTATAGTCAATTGTGATAATCTATCGAATATTGATATATATGTTTTCTTTTACTACATATCTATATCCTTTTTCTTTACATAACACCTTTGTGTATCTCCAATATACATTTAGTTGTAACATTTGCTTAAACTATGATAGTTTTAGATGCAATCTCTCTATATTTTTAAGACATAGACCTCAATTTTAATTTTTTCCCCAAACTTTTAGGGTTATTAATTCCTCACATACAACAACTATTTCTTACAATGTCAAAGTGCTTTAGATGATTTCTAAAAATTGTAGGACCAATATATTTTTCTATGGTTTTCTTGAGTAATAATTTGTACTATTAATCTTTTTGTAGCACCATATGTATTTAGTCCAAATATAAATAAACTTAATGTATATAAATTCTTATTCCGTCTCATTACATTATATAATGAAAATGTATACATTAACATTTATTTTTTTTGATCTAATTTTGTACATGTATTAATTTGAAATAATAATGCTTATTGTATCATTTATTTAAAAATCATGTTTCATTTTATTTAAATAAAATTCTAGGTCATAGGCTACCATCTTAGTTTTGACAATGTCACAAATAGTTGCTTCATCGTGCACCATGGCATTCAAGATGTTGAATTTATTGTATCACATTATTATTTTTATTACACAAAGAATTCATAAGATTAAGTTACTAATATTCATATGATATAATGTGTAGCTCAAAATGTTTACAATTTCTTGAATACAACAACTTATAATTTATTGTCATAAGTGCCATTAATACGTGGTTTGCTAAGGATATATTTTTATGTTTGATAAGCTTATTAAAATAATTACTTAAACTAATGTAAGTTTTAACTTATGGATGCTTGGTTTATTGTTCAAAATAGCTTAATTATGTTTAGCATTTATATGTAGATTTGAGAGACTTATTATTGGTTTTTAAAACGGTTCGAGAGGTGGATAGGTTAGGTACAAATTACATTATCTTTCATATCTCATTTGTGCATAATTTGAATGCAAACTTGGGTCAAGGAGTATGTTTTATAATGATAGTTTATAAAAAATATTATTGAATCAGCTTAATTAACTATTATAATTCTAGATGTTTGGATTCTTTTTCATATAGGTTTTATTGATAACTATGGTCCTTTAACTTTTTAGCAACATTAGCAATGGATTTTTTTCATATAGGTTTTATTGATAACTATGGTCCTCTAACTTTTAACAACATTAGCAAGAATCCATGGTATCTTTGGTAATACATATATTATTCATGGTAGGTAATACTATGGTCCTCTAACTTATTTGTACAAATCAAAGGACATCATAATATTATACCTAATAGCCAGAAGAATCATATCATGTACATTAGAAGAGACAAAATAAATTGTAGTTATGGAACCTAGCAACGTGGACATACCTTTAATTTATAGATGCAGTAGGTGCCGGTATTGATGTAGATGTCGTGGATGTTGAATGCCTTGACATTGGTGGCATGCATTGTTGTAGATGTCATAGATCTTGACGTAGATCTCCTCATCATTCCCATGATGCTGACACACACATGTCCTTTTGCCCTCTCGATGCGGCTGGATCGAAAACCGCTGGTTGGTGCACTTTGCGGATCTTTGACTTCCTCCATGCGTGTGATCAAGTGCTAGATGGAAATCGTCACCTCATCTAGCAATTGATCGGCTTTTCTCGATGCCTAGATTTTAAGGTATTTTGGTGGCTCGGATACAAATGTCATCCACCTCATCGACGCCGATTGGTGCGTCCTTGGAGAAGTGAAGTTGGCTTGGCACACACCCGCATCATCATCATGTTGGCATTGGCCGGTGTAGTATCAAAGTAGATGGACTCTTTGTAGAATCATCTATCTCATCGTGGGTAGCATCGCCTTCCTCACTATGTTCGCCAATTGGTAGTTGGTGTAGCGTCACCTTCCTCATTGGTGTTCACCAATAGGTAGTCAATGTAGCATCATTTGCCTCATTGGTGCCGAAGGCAGCGGTGTCGTCACCTTCTTCATGGGACCTCATAGTTGGGGTAGGAGCCATTGCGGTTGGTATACTGTCTCGACATCGTCCGATGTAGTGTTGTCATGGATGTAAATGTGGGGCCGTTCTTCTTTTTCCTTGCCTACATGAATATAGTGTCCGACAATACCAACCAACACACATGGAGCTGTGCAAGAAAAGAGGAAAATCAAATGAGTTTCTCACCTATAGAGGGGCGACATGCATGCCATCACTCTCCTCGGTTTTGGAATGTTCCAAAGGAGGTGTTGATTATGAAGAAGTCGCTGAACGTGGGCGTCTGTGTGTGTTTGGTGACACACAACATGCTCGTGCTACGATCATTAGTGCTTCTAATAAATAGGTTTGCTCCAAACTTCCACGGGTGATCAACAATCTCTATATGCCATTGACGGAGAGCCGAGGCTGGCATTTCCCATGCATCCGGCTTGTGTGCATCCATAGCGATCAAAGATGTGATCAGGAGGAGCTCTTTTGTAAGATGAGGCACTTGATGTGAATTCTTGTGCACCCGGGGCTATGATCCCTGCTTTGAGTGAAAAAAATAGGCAAGGGTTGCCCACGGTTCAAAGAAAACACTATTGTTACGCAAATAAAAAAATCATAATTGATGGTCAATAAAGATTATATATCAAAATTTATATGTGCGAAGTCATCAAGAACATTGAAATTAAAATGAAAATTATACCTAAGATCAATAAGTATCATATTATGTGTCGTTGGTGACAAAAGTAATTAAAATAAATAGCAGGAGCGAATAGCCATGTATGACAGATCCTTCAGACTAATGCTGCAACGTTTTGCATACATATACACACTTTGTAGTAATTGGTTCCAACTATCATTCATGGTTATATCTACCACCCTATAACCCTAGGGTTCTGCCATATAACCCTAGGGAAATGTATCTTTACCTAGGGTTCTTAAAAACGGTAGGGAAAGAAAAATACCGTAGGAAAACATGTGAATTCTAGTAGTGCTACATGCTACAATAGATGCCCTCAAAAACATTCATTCATGCTGTACTACTCCCAACCAACAATTTCATTATGCATTAAGCAAAGGATATGAGAAAGATTCGGTAAAAAAAGGATATGGGAAAAGCGGACTCACGACACATAAATATTGTTAGATCTCACGTTGAGGCCGGTCGCTAGGAAGCAATGATCGGAGAACCGCAAAGCGAAGTCCAAAGAAACGGGAGTGGGTGCAGCACGGATCTGGTCTTCGGTACACGCCAAAGGGACATCTAGCACCGCGACATTGAAGGAGTCGACGCGTGGGCACCGGTATAAATGTATGTGCTAGTGCTTGCGTTGACTTCCTCCGCTTCCTCAATTCAGCGAAAGCCCGTGGGCGTTGCGTGTGGAGCCAACATGAGGCAAACTCGTTGCCCATAGATTGGAAGAAAGGGCGGCCCATTGGTGTGATTTCTTTTTCGCGGAAAGGGCAGCCAATTGGTGTGATTTCTTTTTTTGATTTAGAACTGGACCACGTGATCGCAGGATGCACCGGTGTTAGCGGCGCAAAGAAATGTAGGTTTCACGCATATGAGATAGGCCTAGCTTAAAATATGATTTATTCTGTAGGATAATTTTCAATGTGATCAAACTTTTTTATGAGTAATTTTCATAATGGCACTGGTGGGTAAATTATATGTGCATTTATGGTGTTTATTTATTTTATGATTCGAAAAATAGAATAGATCGGATGGTTTTTCCACCCTTAGAATTCGTCATAGGCAAAATTCATTGCCATCCATAGATGGTTTTACTTTTTATTTCCTTCCTTCTATCATATAAATATGCAGAACGATTTATTATTTTTATTTCCTTATTTTTTATCTAATATAGAAAACAAATAATGGCAAAGGTGGGTAATTTAGACACAAAATTAGGGGTTACTTTATTTATCTTTAATAATGGCATAGGTGGGTAATTTAGACACAAAATTAGGGGTTACTTTATTTATCTTTAATAATGGCAGTGGTGGGTAATTTTTATATAAATTACAATAGATCCGATGGCTATTATCATTGATGATGATTAGAGTCTACCGAATCAAAGGCTAGATTTTTCTCGATTATTGTGAGAATTTCTAGGATTTATCTTTTTCCTAGCGCTTCTCGTGAGAATTAACGTGGTGCCTCCATTGGAGCCTCCAATTAGTAATATTAAGATGTACTTTTAGCAGAACAGGTAATTAGTTGAAATGTACTTTTAGTAGATCTTTAGGAGGAGGTTTGTCTTTTAGCCTCCACCATTACCTTCAGTAATGAGGAAGATGCATTGGTTTGGCAATTCTCCACAAATGGTATCTATAATATATAGTCCCTTTACAAGGTGATCAATTTTAGAGGTATCAAAGAAGTGTTTGTACCAGCAATCTTGGGATCTTAAAATCCCACCTAGAGTCCAATGCTTTCTCTGGCTTTTAGGGAAAAACAAAGTGCTAACTAGAGATAATCTAGGAAAAAGAAGGAAAGTTGATGACCCTTCTTGTCTCTTCTGCTGTGAAAATGAAATTGTGCAACACCTCTTCTTTGAATGTGTGGTAGCCTGTCAACTCTGGAGGACTATATCTGATATTTTTGATATTCAAATAGGTGATAGCTTTGACTCAATAGGTAAATTCTGGTTAAGTAATAAGAAAAAAATGTTGTGTTGAATCTTATTACCTTTGCTGGTTTTTTGTGCCTCTGGAAATTGAGAAACAATTTATGTTTTCAGAGGAATCAGTGGAGGTGCATGGCTATGCTCCTCTACAAGGTAGCGTTGACAGTACAGCTGGAGCATACTCTGTCCGGAGGAAAAGAAGGTGACGCTAATGCAAAAAGTGGAAGAGATCAAGCAAAAAGCAACCCAAGTGCTATGGCTAAGCTGACAGTGGAAGCAGAAGAACTGTGTCAGGGATGGAGTGAAGAGCTTGCCGCGGAAATGATGATAGGCGTTCCTGTTTGAATCAGTTTTAGCTGGTAGCAAAAGTTCTGGCATTTCTGGCAATGTGAATAATATGCGAGTCTAGCTTCTTGTCCTGTTATATATTTTCTCTCTGAACTTTGTCCAGCTGATGTGGAGGCATCAGATGGTGGGTGCTCTGGTGCTTGTTTGCTGATGGCTAAGCCATCCATATGCTGTAAATTGGATTTTATCTATTGCTATGGTAATGGACGGAGTTTAAAGCCCTTTAATTCCAAAAAAAAAAAAAAAAAAATGCCGGGAAGGTAGTTAGCTAACAATTAGTTTGAGATTTAGCTAAAAATATTAGTCTCCTATGGACTAGTGCGAAAAATTAAAATGACCCTAATACATCCAAATAGCCTCTCATTGTGAATTGCTTTAGTTTTTTTATCTTTTTTTTTTTTTGAGGCAAGTTTTATCTTAAGTTTAAATTTCACTAATTTTTTGAATAAATAAAATAACAACCGTCTCTGCCAATACATACGATAGGCCTAGTTCAAGCCCAATAGTAAGGGCCCCTAATTTTTGAGAGGCCGGATCCGCCGCTCCAGTTGCGCTGCCCAATGTACGTACGGGCCTCATTTACGGCAGCAGGGATGGCGGCGAAACGTTTCAGCCCAAAACATTTGTTTTTTTTTTTATTTTCTTTGCCTGGCCACCTGAATCGGTTGGAACGTGGTTTGGTAGCTTTCATATGCTTGAATCGCATTTTTTTAATCTTCAGATAACGTTTTTATACAACAAATTAAAATATACTGTATTTAAGTTGCCCTTCGCCCATAAAGCTTTAAGTTTTTAAAGGATATTTTATTTAACTGATTATTCAAAATACTATGTTTCCTTCTTAAATCAAATGAAGTCTAACTAAATGGTTTTATATATAATTCTAATTCCTCACTTGAAACGTCTTTTGAAAAAAAAATCTGAACCCAAAACGTTTCTGCCATATATAAACCTGCATCCTGATTCCTAATGCACCTTAGCAGTATCAAGATTCAGGAAGCCTCCGAGGCCGACGAAATGTCAAGATTCTAGTTTTGGCCCCGCCTGATCCCCGTGACGAGAGCGAAGAAAAACCACACTTTTTCCAACTGCAAAAATGGCATGCACAAAATAGACAAAATAAAAACAAAAATAAAGAGATATTTCTTGCATGCAGTCGCAAGAACCAGTGGCTCTGAGCATTCGACCTTCCGCACACTCCACTCCATTCCAACCAGCAAGAGCAAGCAAACAAACAAGAAACGAAACAGCAACCACGATCACACGAGCTCCTGCTCACCTCACTCGACGACCCACGCACACTAGCTAGTCTCGCCTCCGATCGATCGATCACACTAGCGATCGATCAATGGCGGCCAAGGTGGCGTCGCCGCTCGCGTTCCGCCGCGACGTCGTGCGTGGTGGCCCACTGGGCCGGCCTGCTGCTCCGGCGAGCAGCGGAGGATGCCGGAGCGGCACCGGGCTGCCGGGGTACTGTACTGGAGCGGTGGTGGCGGCGGCAGCGGCAGCGGCAGGGTGCTCGCGGCGCGAGCGCGCGGGAGGGCAGGTTCGGCGGCGGTGGTGGACGGGGAGGAGCGACCAAGGACGAGCCGGCGGAGGAGGGCGACGAGGAGGTTGCTGATGTGGTGATCGTCGATGCAGGGGACGAGGAGGAGTTCGCTGCCGACGAGCTGTCTGGGTACAGGGGCCTGGTTCTTGATCTCTCGTACAGGTGAGATCACGTATAGCAAATCAGAGAGACATGTGGACCTCATCATATACTTCATTAGTTTCAGCACATAGATCAGGAACTTGAAAAAGGCTTAGTCAGTCATCTAGAATATACTCGTTCCTGGTAGAGAATCAGATCAAACTTGTGGAATGTTTTGCTTTTTGCACATGTGTATCAAGTAGCAGCTTGCAATGGTTTAACATTACTTGCACAGAGCTACAGTTCTTGAACTGGTGGTCTGTTCCATTCTAATTTCTAACCTTGAGCCTTTAATTTGATGGCCTTCTTGTTCCAGTGTCACTAGTAGCTCTACTGATGTACTGCCCAGCCTTTTTATTTGCCCCATTTTTCGAGTACGATCACATAATTTCTGCATGGAATTTCTATTTCCACAAGGCACTTTTGTCATCAGATTTCCATGCACTTGCTAGAATTTGATCCTCAAAGCTAGTGTGCTGAACTGAAACTGTATTCTGCAATCAGGCCTGTCAATGTCGTGTGCTGGAAGCGCGCCATCTGCTTGGAATTCATTGGGAAGGTTAGCATACCTGATACCGACCAAAGGCTTTTCATCTTTCTTGAGTTCATCAGCTGCCTGTGAGCAGTGAGCTGTGCTGATGAAACTCTGAAGTTGCTTGCGTTTTTTCAACACGTAATGTGATGATCGTTTTAGCTATGCAGGCCGATGTGTTGGAGTACTATGATCAGACCGTCTCTTCGCCTAGCGGATCCTTCTATATCCCTGCAGTTTTAAGGGTACATATATGTGACATACATATTGGATTCTCCTGGTTGAATTATTTCAGTACTGAAGTGGCATCATCTTGTTCCTCCTCTGGTGTTGTTCAGGTTCCACAGTTGCTACAGGTAGTAAAGAGAAGAAGAGTCAAGCAGAGCCTTAGCCGTAAAAACATTCTTTACAGGGATGATTTCACCTGCCAGTAAGTACTGCATTATTACTGCTCAAGTTTCAACTTCAGTTCCCTTTGTATGTGCAAGGTTGTGTTCGTTTCTCTCGGCAAATCTGAGGCTTTCACAGTTCCCTTTTTCATTTCTTGAAACGAAATCCTCTTAGTTCTGATCAAGTTCTAACGGAGAGTGTAAGAAACTTCTCATTTTTCATCACCTGCAGATACTGTTCTGCCGGGGACAACCTGACGATTGACCATGTTATTCCGATTTCGCGTGGTGGCAAATGGGAATGGGAGAATTTGGTATGCAGTTCTGGTGCTTCTATTCAATCTACTCATTTTATAAACTAGGGTTTCCTTATTTGTTAGTCACCATTTGCTGAAGTTTCTTTTAAAGCCTAATTAGTCCATGGTCGAATAATAATTACCAAATAGTAAATACAAACGAAAAGTGCTACAGTTGCCGAACCTAAAATATTTCACCAACAACACTCTCTTATTTCAATTTTGCAGGTGACTGCCTGTGCAAGATGTAACTCCAGGAAGGGTCAGAAGACAGTAGAGCAGGCAAACATGAAGCTGCGCAAGATCCCCAGGGTAAGTTTTGTGGTAGTTTTTACTTCCTGACTGAATCCTGATTGCTGCAACAAGGTTGTTTCTGATCGGCAGCAAACACACGTTTACATCTTGCTGAATGGCACTGCAGGCGCCCAAGGAGTACGATATCATGGCCGTGCCATTGACAAAATCTGTATTCAGAACGCTCAAGAGGAACCATGGGCTTCCTGAAGTGTGGCTGCAGTACCTTTCTAGACCATCTCCATGACCAAGAGGATCTTACGGACCAGCAATCTCAGTGTATATAAATACATATATAGTACTATGCTGCTCACAGCAAAAGACTGCAGATCCAATCAGACAAAAGACTGCAGATCCATTCAGATTGACTCTAATATCATATGCCCATTCTGTTGAAAACTCTGTACATGAAAATAGTATGAATGAAGAAATAAGAATTGCTGTACCTAACTCCATTCTAATCAAACAGTGACCAAAGTACGTGATTCATTTACCAGTTGGTGCTAATCATTTAGCTCAGTACGTCCCCATATAAAGAAAATTTACAGGCAGGGCACATAAATACAGGTTTTCTCATCATAGTACTTTGGATCATGACAGAAAGTAGACGGCTGCAGAAGGTTTTAAGGCATTCAACGGTTCACATATAAATTATAAACACATAATGCATTGAGGAAAGGAAGTCTGCAAATGCTTGATTGAATTCCCCTGTTCATTTCAGGTTCTTAAACCAGCCAACATTAAAATAAGCACCACACTTGTCCAGAATCTAGAGGGAACTAGAATTTAAAAAAGGCAAAAGAGGCAAATAAATTAAAATACACCCTCAAACCCATGATCCATCCATCATTGGAAAACCCAGTTAATCATCCTTCTATTCCTAAATACCTGACATGCCAGAAAACAGACCAGAACTATCACCAAACACAAGCGCAACTAGCTAATCCTCTAGCTCCTATGAACTATAGGAAACAGGGACAAGAAATAAGCTTAATGGGATATCAATTTCCTCAAACAACCCAAAGCCTTTGGTTCCACCCCATACCACTGTCAATGGCTGAGCTAACGAAAAATTAACAGCCATTAGGACCTGCCAACTTCTCAGTTGGTAATTTCAGGTCCTGTGGGGCGACGTCGTTTCCTTTCGCCGTTTTCTCTCCTGTTTTGTCTAATGAAAGCACTTTGTTCAAAACATCAGCCTCAACCTCAGCGAGTTCTGTTGATCCAGTCTCTCCTTTGAGACTTTTCTCTGTGTCAGTGGCATTAGGCAGCTTCACATCGGTGACCTGAAGTAGCATTAGAACAATTATAATTGAGTTATTGATCAATCCATTTTGAAAATGAACTAATCAGTAAATATGTAATGAGAAGTTACTATTTTTCATATTACAAGAAAGCAAAGATTAACTTGTATGCTCGTATACTCTTAGCAGCACATATGCATTTGAAAAATTTGTCAATAACGCACATGTGCTTGTGCAATTACATGAAATTTGTATCAAGACACTCAGAGTGCAATTTCAGGAAAAAAAAAAAACTACAATCAAAGCAGTACAACATACAATATACCTTTTTTAGTGACTGCTGCTGCTTTGCTTTCCTCTCTTGCATCAACTTCTCACGATTATCGTAAAAAGCCAAAGTCATCCAGTATGGATGTCTTGCAGACATGATCCTTGAAAATCTTGAGCACTTGAAGGCCCTGCTCAAGCTTCACCTGTGACCAACAGAAAACATACATAGAATTCAATATGCCATTCAATCAAATAGTTGGAACATGTAAATGTAGAAGCATCAAGCATGTCATTGTAGTGTAGTAATAGTAATCCAATATGTAAGAAGCATCAACATGTAAATAGCAGTTGCCCTACACCGGTTCTACAATGTTCTTATGGCACTGTGCTCTACTGTGTGATAAGCCACAGTTTGGGGTATGATAGCAAAACAATTGGTCACCTCATGTGTATCTCTGCTGTTTGTCACTGGCTTGTTTTCATTGTTCTCAAGAATTATGTGCTTCAGCAAGCTGTTTGGAACATCCTTCACAATGTGCCACTTGACAGGGAAACAACCAGTCCACTTGTCTTGTTGCCAATGCTCTACTGTTTTGTCAAAATCAACACGGCCAACCATCTCAGCAAGGCCAACAAACTGGCCACTTGCATTCACCTTCAAAAAGAGAACATATTACCAGCATAAGGCCAAAGCATGGTGAATGATTTCAAATTGACGAGCATCAGCATTATCATAATGAACAAACACAAAACTTACAGAGAAAAGAAGGAAAACTGGAGTTTCACTTGATTTCTCTTTAGCCTCTTGGTAGGCAGCATCAAGTTTCTTATTGCCATTGGGAGTGCTAGCCCACACATTGTATTTAACACTCTTGTGAACATCATCTTCACTGTATGATTTAATAATAAAGAATTTTGCATCTGAGTATGTTTCCGCAAAGTCAGCTTGATTATACTGATCCTTCATCGGAGCATGTGAACCATTAGCAGCCGAAAGGTCCTGCTCTTTTGCTGGTGCTTCAGTAGTAGCTCCAAGCCCAACCTGGGTTTTGAACATACCACTTCTTGGCCCTCTCTTCAGCTCATTGAAGCCATCTAGGCTTCCATTGCCATAAACATAATATCCATTATTACCTCTTCCCCTGGTTCTGTACTTCCCATCATACAGTGAATTCCACCCACCATATAACCCAGAACTATACATGTGCGATCCATACCAAAGACCAGGTGCATAGCTCCCATCATACCCATAGATTCCATTAGCTGAATAAACTGATGGGGAACTTGGTGTTTGCAGACCCTTCAAGAAAAAAGAAATATCATGGTTAGACAGTCAAAAAGTCAAATACAGTAAATCCTCACAGTTGAGAGGTGGGGAACCACGACAGCAGAAACTAAATGTGACGCCATGCATTGCCAGCCCCACAGTGATAACTACACTCATAAAACATGGGATGGAGAGAATTTGCCACCCAATAATAATAATAATAACAGGCCCTTTACCAAACAACAGTGAACCCCATGAGTATGATCTAACGAGAAAATATACTAACGAACGTTTGAAGCTGAACCTAACTAAAAGTCAGCATATCAAGAACTCTATCCTAGATGGACGTAACTAAAACAATTTAGCAAACATTAAGAGCAGAAAGGCATACCATGAGTTGAGGATACTGCCTCGTGTTCTGATTCCTTGACTGCCCCTTGGTTTTAGCATTGGCAGCCGTCGAATTGCGATTGGTGGTGAACTTTTGCTGCTTGTCAGAAAACAATTCACTGCTATAGTATGGATAGTGCGACCAACTAGTCTGGTTCTGATAGCTATCAGAACGCGCACTGGATCGGCCATACGAACCATTGGAACCTGTTGTAGTCCGGTCTGCCTTTAGGGTGGAGTTTTCCTTTTTCAGACTTTTCACCTCATCGACAACAATGGTGGTGACATCCCCTTGCGTCGCAGGAGCCAATTTCTCACTTTTACCATTGGTCGACAGCTTGGCAGTGGAATTCTGTTGCTTGTTGTACGTCGATGGGTACTGGTAGTCGTAATTCTGAGACCCATAAATCTGACCATCATGACCCAAGGTTGCAACACCATATGGAGCATATCCATAGTACATGTCAGCATAAGCACCCTGAACCATACATGAACAGAGAATTATTATCAGTCAATCAAAAACACACATGAAAGTCATGAAGACCAATACATTTTTATGCCCAGATAATGAGGATGAGAGCAATTATTCGATTGAATACAGCCTCAAAGTTGAAACTAACCAAAATAACCATATTATTATCCCCAGAACAACACATCATCAAACAGAGAAGAATCACTCACAGTTGGTGACTGTGATCCATCATGGCTCAGGTATGTGGAGTACTCCCCCCAGCCACCATATGCTGCAGATTGTAGAAAGAGAAAAAAAAACAGGATTTTGAATAAGCTGCCTGCACAAATTCAATCACCCAACACTCATAACCCAACCGAGCCAAACGAACAGACCATTACCTCCATAGGCATAAGCCGGGTAGGCACCATAATACATGCTAGCGTCCTTGTAATCCTGCGCGGCCTGCATGTTGTCCACCCCAGGCTGCAAGCTCCCCACGGCAGCAGCGGCGGCGGCACCACCCTTTACCGCCGGCGCCACGTCCTTGTAGTCCTGCACATGTAGGCTCTCCATCGCCGGCTGGAGGCTCTCCACCGCGGAAGCCTTGGCCGGAGGCGCCACGTCCTTGTAGTCCCCCTGCACGTGCAGAGTCGTCTCCATCCCCGGCTGCTGCAAGCTACCAACAGCCGCCATCACGCACGCACGCCCTTGGCCGGAGCTTGCCTGAAACGATTGCCACAGCATACATGGCGTCAAATCACCCAACCCAGGTGCGGATCTAGTAAAGCCGACGGCTTTTCAAGAAAAGGGGTAGGGGTTTAGCCAGACATCGAAGAGCAAGATGGCTTGGGTTTAGAGTTTGGCAACTCGGTTTCGCCGGCGCAGAGGAGGGGGTCAGGGGGTACCTGGTCGGCGCTCTTCGCCGGCGAAGAGATCGGCTGGCGGCGGCGGTGGCTGGCCCACGCAGTCGTCGCAGGCAGAGAGCGCGGCGGCTGGGGGCTGGACTGAGGGAGGGAGGGAAGGGAGGAGATGAGGAGACGGACTGTTAGGGTTACTTGGCTCATATATATTTCCTCCTCCTGGTTGGTTGGTTGGAGTTGGGCCTTTAACGGGCCGCGATGGGCCTTTAGTGGGCCTTCTTCTTCTTCTCCTTTCAAGCTGAGAAAACGGGCCTGTTGCCCTGTACGCACGTGACGGGTTAACGGGCCTTTTGTTGTCAAGATTTTTTAGTTTCGTTTTTCTCTCTTTTATTTATTTTTATTTTATTTTTCTTCATTTTTTTTACTATTAATTATTTTTTATTTATTTCCTAACTAATAATTATCATGTGTGTGTGTGTGTGTCACACCAACAATGGGCGATGAAATAGTGGTTTTAAATAAGTAAAACAATAACAATGATATTTGTTAGTCCATTGAAAATGAACAAATGGAATGTTTTTATATAACATTAAGGATGAGCTTATTTTATTTGGATTTGAAGCTTTTCAGTCAAACATAGAACAGTTTTATGGAGTAATTGTATGCATGCCGGCGAGAGCTATTTGGGTTTGGGAGGGAGCTTGCGAGTGTTTAGAGATGGTCTTGAAAGGAGGCAAGTGTGTGGGTGGAGTGCGTGCCTAGAGAAAAAAAAAAAAGGTGAGGTATGAGGAAGAAGAAGCATAAATATTGGTATGTCCCCTCCGTTCCTAAAAAAATGTGTTGTTTTAGCTTCTTCAAACATCTTGTTTGATCATCTGTTTTATTCAAAAAAATTTATATAAATATTATTTATTTTATTATGACTTATTTTATTACTAGAGGTACTTTAATAAATTATTTTATAATTTACATAAAATTTTTGAATACGAAATTTTTGATAAGACAAACCTTGGATGACATTTCTTTTTAAGACGGAGGGAGTAGATGGATGGATTGGGATTTAATGGTTATGGAAAAAAATTAAATACTAAGCATCTGACACAAGAATTTAAACATCATCAATAAAATTTAATTTGCTTTCCTTGTTGCCTCGTACCCTGGGTGCTTAACATGTCGGGTAGTAGTGTCCTTCCTTCAAAACCGTACGTTCAGTTGTCAAAAAAAAAAAAAAAAGAACCGTACGTTCAGTCAACACCTCTCTTGTTTGATGTACTAGTTGGCCAAGCGTTGACTACTGAAACAAGGATATTGTACTATAGAACTTTTTAGGTTCCAGAAAAACAAATATGACTCCCATTGTTCAAAAAACAAATATGACATGCATCAATGGCACCTCAGAAAAAGAATGATATCCCGCTGTATTTTCTCTCAAATTTGTAGGGTATATATATATTCAACTCGTCTTGGAGACTAAGGGCGCATTTGGTTGAGTATGTCGGTTGCCCCCGCCACGGCCAAAGCGGCCACAATTCTTGGTCTGCTGTTTGATGGCACGCAAAGTTTAGGTTGTTTGCTGTTGTCGCCTCTGCCTGCCCGTGCAATAATTGTTGGTGCATTTGTCCTTTAGCGTTTTGTCTTTAGTTGCAGCTGCCGTCGGGTCTGTAGCGGTGTGGCGAACAAAAACACCGCCACAGCCTGTGGCGGCCACACTCACACGGTGGCAAAGTGAAGGGTTGAACCAAACAGCCCCTAATACACCACATAGTATATATTTTTCACATGAGACAGAAAGGTAGTTCTCCATTTAAAGAAACAACCTCGAATATTTACAGATGGAGTGAAATGGTTAATCCAGTGTCAGTATATATATATATACAACTTCACCAACTTCTGTCATGATTATGGAACCTGCAGCAATGAATTTGGTTGCCTCCCACATGCCTCTGCTACAGTACAGTGCCATCAATTTGGATGATGGTGTGCAGTATGCATTTTCTTATCATGTGGAAGTTGTGCAAGTAAAGCTGGAAGTTCAAGGTTGGCATCCAAGTGAAATAAAAGAACCTCAAAACATATTTTTGTGTATAATATTATCAATGGCTTACAATTTCTAAAGTAAAATTAAAAACCTACAACTATTTTAGACACTTTATATAAAACAACCACTTCTGATGCCGTTGCGCGAAAAACCCATGACACGGCGGGCCGATCCGGTCGAGAGGAGTCATCATGGAGCTCATTGCAATTGGGCGGCTAGAGAGTCAGGAGGCCAGCAGATCAGCCAACTGCAGGGCATATGTTGGCTAGGCATCGACATAAAGCCTAGTACTAGTATGGTACATCATGTCTTATGTAATAATAAAGGGTGATTTTCCTAGTGGTAGGATTTTGTAGGGAAGAAATATATTTTACATATAAAGTATGGTACATTGTGTCTTATGTAATACTAGCAAAAGTACTCGTGTGTTGCCACGGGTTCGAACTCCGTATTTTGGGAAGAAGCTTCACTTAAGTTAAAATCATCATTTCAAATAAGCATTTGATTAAAATAGTTTGTCATAGTCGTTGATACAACTAAGATACAATCAATTTTTTTCTTAATTTTTTTCTCCGATGATGTTGGTTCTGCGACTCGCGAAGGCCAGCAAACCCAATGACACATTGGTTCTGCTTTCGCCTGAGTCGCAATCCTTTCACCGTGAGTCGCAATCCTTTCACCGTGTGTGCATCGACACATCAGGCTGCTCCATTCCAAATAGCAAATCAGGGCCGGAAGATGACGAGTCTCCCGATCACAAAGTCAGTAGGGCACCACGGTGTCACGGTCACGCCATCATCGAGCGGTATGTCTGAGTGGCATCGTGTTCTGTCCATATCATATCGTATCCTCTGGTCGAGATTATTAGATTAAGCAAACCGGCAAGAAAACATCACGTTCGAGCATCTCCAAGAGTTTCCTAATTTTTCTTCCTAAAAACACCATGTTTTACATCTACCAAAAAGATATCAGGAGAAAAAAGAAACGCATCTTCAATAGTACCTAATATTTCACTCGAACATCCAAATTTGGTCAATTTTTTCGTCTTTTTTTTCTCCGTGCAAAAGACTTCGTCGCTGCTGCCATGTTCCTCCTTCCATCATCGTGCCCCAGCATCTTGCAGTCCCAACCGACGACATGTTCTCCTTCTCTATCCACAGTGCGCTGTGTGGCACATTTACAGAAGCAAGCAAGCAAGAGATGAGCAATGCAAGGTACATACGTGTACGTGCTGGCATTGAGCATAACGACTTGATGAGCGGCATTGAGCATGACGACTTGACAACTTGATGAGCGGCATGAGTTGATGGCGGCATGCTGGATGGACGTGAAATTCTTGGCGTTTATCGATACGGCAATAGCTTCGCGGCCATAAATGTGAACTATCGCTCGCCTCCACGTACTCGCATCATGTTGACCGGGGACGTCAATAGCTTCACGGCGCGTGATCCCCCTACTTCCCTTGCCCCGTGGCGACGATCTCCACCTCTATGTCATCATTGTCGTGGCCGCAGCAGATGGTGTCGGCCAAGCTTGCCTCCATCTCGAACAGCCTCGCCGCGGTGGGAGGTGCCGAGGAAAGAAGAGATCACAGAGGTTCGGTGAGGGTGCGAAAGACTTCGCTCGTGCATGACCGTCTAATCGGCGATCGACGTGATTGGAGGGATGGAGTTCGTGCGTATTTTTACGCGTAGGATACCGTATCCCGTATGGCACCAGGCGGCACACAATTTTTTTATTTTCCTTTTATTTTAAGGAAGGTAGCCATTTGTATACACAAGGAAAGTTAGAAGATCAGATCGAATTGGGACAAGTAAGGAGATTATTTGTTTGGCTCGGTCAAGAAAAAGAAATGTGTTTTCGTACCACTTGGTTAAGGAAGTAAAGGTGTATTTGTACCGGACTCCTGATGCGGACATGAAAAGGATGAAAAAAATTTAGGTGGACTGAAGTTTCCTCGCTTTATTAGTAGGTATAGATATAAAAGGTGATTTTCCTAGGGGAATAATTTTGTAGGGACATAAATATATTTACTGGGAAGGCGGATGCTACAGTATCCGCGAGTACTGTTCACAAACTGGCCGCGGCTAGGGTTTTGGGCGTTGTGGGAGGCTGGCCGCGGGGCTTTGCCCATGGCGGCAAGAGAGAAGGGGTTTCCTTCTAATCTTTTTCTTAATTTTAGATTGATACATCTTCTCTCGTTATATAGAGGTTTGACTTGGCCCCGAAGCAAGACACTAATTAACCCTAATGGGCTAAGGCCTAATAGGCCCTAGACTCCTCTAACAGTGCATGTACATGAGAGTGGCACCTATATGGACCTGAGCTGGGTTCTTGTTGAACACCTTCACCTTGCTACGCTTCACATCCTGCCATCCTGGTATTTTAGGCAAAATAGCTATAATATTTTTCCATACCCATTTAATTTGCTTACAGGGTAGTACTCAGGTGTTCTCACTAATAGCCTATATGGATCGCGCCACCGCCGGTCGATTCGCTGTCGTAGCCTCGATCCCATTGCCACTCCAGCCATGGTAGAGGCTGCCACTGCCGGATCCACATGTGTCGGGGATGCATCCACCATGGAGACCGCTAGATCCACCCGTGCCTAGGGTTCTGGGCCACCGCCGCTACATGCACCTACGCATAGGGTTCTAGTCCGTCACGCTATGGCCGAATCTTACCCAAATTGCTTCGATCTAGCCCCTTCAGCTGTAGATCTACAAGGAGAAGAGAGGGATGATCGGTGATTGGATGACTAGAGAAAGAGACAGTGTGATGGAGTGAGAGACCTACCTTTGCCAGCGGCACTCCAACCCTTCCCGGCGGCACTCCTTCGCCCGGTGTGGTGGCTGCGAGCGGCGCAACTCCATGGCATGGGGGCCCACTTCACCTCGGCGGCCTGCGCGGCGCACATCCATGGAGCGGTGAACCTCCCTGGCGCGGCGCACGCAAGTGGAGGGAGGGAGGCAGGGGATGGAGGCGATGCTGCCAAAGAGAGAGGTGGGGGATGCGGGAGGAGAAGCACACAATTCGAGCGGAGGTGGGCTTCGCCACGTTGATAGGAGAAAGAGAGGCGCTGAGGGAGGAGGAGTGGAGGGATCGCTTGGTAGGGTTGAAACCCTAACTGATGCGTATCTACATGCGACCTCGCTAACGGGCCTTCTAGGCCTCACACAGCCCAATGGGCCTACTGTAACGTGCCATATAGAACCCCCCCCCGGTTAATCGATTTACGCGGGCGGGCATTGTAACTTGCCCGCCACGGAAAATAGATATTGACCGTGATGGGCAACTTGTTGGGCGGCTGGGGCCAGCCAAGCCAACCATTAACCATTAACCGTGGCGGGCAAAAGATGTGCTTGCCACGTAAATAATTTGGGGGTGTGTCATGCTAAATCATATACTAGTGTCTGGCATCCGGAGAATAAAGAGGAAGTCAATATTATTCTGCCATCCTACTGTAGATTATGTTGTCCGCGTCAGTTGTGTATATCATCGGAAATGCACATCGCTCAATTTACCACAGATATACATATTTTTTTTTTACAATATGGACATACTTCCTCCGCCTCAAAAAAAAGATTGTCGTTTAATTGCAGTGTCAGGAGCCCTAGCATCTTTTTTTTTTCAAGGTTAAAGCTATTTCATCTGACTGCTTTCATCGGGAACCACATTCTGAGACCACACATTCAGATAGGAGAAAAAAAAGACGCATGTCATGGCAGATGGCTAGAAATTTGCCAAAAAGTTGCAAATTTTTAGACTCTCTCCATCACATCACATTAAATACACCAAATGTCAGATTCCGGCTAGATTGGGCCGGAATTGATACGTGTTCTTCGTCCTCCGAAGCTTCTGAGATGACGACGGGGCTGCGACTTCTCGCGGCGGGCGGCAGCAGCAGCAGGTGACAAGGTGGAGAGGAGGAGCCGTTTGGAAGAGGGGGGGGCGGGCGGCGGCGCGGCGCGGGGCGGAAGCGCGCGGCGCGGGTGGCGGTGGCGGTTGGAGCTGAGGGCTGAAGGCGAAAAGATATTTTTATTTGCTTTTATCCCTTAGAGATTACATGCCTCTTGCTTATATAGCCCGACTAGTGGGACTTGTAATCTAAGCAATCTCTATAAGGTTTCCTTTATACGATCGGAATACCTTTTACAAGCATATCCTAATTTATTCTTTCCTAATAAGGGTCTCCATTATAGATGAGATATCCCCCCGCACACCAAAAATCACCTAAGATAATCCTAACTTGAATATGAAGCAAACTCAAAATCGTGCGGGAGAGGGAAGGCGGCGGCGGCAGGGGCCGGTCCCCCCTGCCTTGCCGCCCCTGGCCCCTCTTGGGCCGACGGCGTTGCGTTTTGGCCCATCTAGACACTCTCGAGTGGCCCAATTCTGGTTCATGACACCAAAAGACATATATTTGGAGAATAAAATGTAGGTAAAAAAATTTACTAATTACACAATTTAGATACATTGCGAGACGAATCTTTTGAGCCTAGTTACCCCATGGTAGGATAATATTTATCACAAACAAACGAAACGTGCTACAGTGTGCTAGCCTAAGACGTAGAATATCATCTCGCTAACAAAATAAATTAAAATGCTACACTATAGGTTGAGAAGCGTTTCCATACTATGGTCAAGGTCTGGTGGCAGACGTCCGCAAAAGACACCTCCTTGTACTTCTAAAATAGTGTCTCAACTGATGATGCATGCAACCCTTAGTTGCAATTGCAAACTGTACAATGAAAACAAGGGTTTCACAGAATCGCAGTACTCCTAAGCCACATTAAATTGATACATAGAAAAGCCCTAACACTAGAGCGAATCACATGACTCACTGAATCAAAAGTTGAGATTACCTTAAATTAAAACATAGAAAAGCAACACTACACCCGAGCTTACATAGCATTGAACCACTAGTTGAGATTTCACATTAAATCACACATATTGACGCCAAAGTGAAAAGATAGCAAAGGATCCACAGGATCACAGTTTGAGATTACACTGAATGAAAAGTGAAAAAGATCGCGAAGGATCCACAGGATCACAGTTTGAGATTACACTGAATGATAGCATTTTACAGCCAAAATGCCACAGGATTCATTGATGAAAGGAGAAGTTGCTTCACGTGGCACATCATAGCAACTAACCCGATAGTTCTTAACTTCCAGATCTGCCCTCTTGTCATACCTGACGGAGAAAGTAATCACATGATACACATAGGAACTTCCAGATGAGGCTTCCTGCTCCTGCAGCACCTTATCAGCCTTGAGGGTACCAAGGGAGACACATTCCACAATGCAGAATTTGGAATTGCGCCTGTACATGAGAGTGACACCTATAAGGTGCTCAGCTGCAGGGTTCTTGTTGAATACCTTCACCATGCTACGCTTCACATCAGGGTAAGGGCACAAGCCTTCACTAGTGCTGGTTTCGGTCATGTCGCAGATGTAAAGGTACCCAAGGGTATCCGGGTCTGTGGATATCCCAACAAAACCATCCATGTCACGGACATAGTATCCACGCCCATTGAAGGGCAGCACCCAGCGGCCGTAATGTTTCCAGATAGACTTCTCTATGTCAAAGATGAAGGTTGCATCACTGTCGCCTTTGCTGCTGACGAAGAAGGTTTGTTCCTGGTTGTCCACAGCATAGGAAGAGACATTCAGACTCGATTTGAATGGCGGCATTTGGAGTTTTTTCCACACCCAATGGTCTCGAGTCAGGGAAGGGTAAATAACATCAGGTTGTGGCAGCAAGCGACAGACCTCGACCTCAAAGGGGCCTCCATCTATAACAAATAGCTTATCGCTGCCGACAGGAATGAAGATTGGACTATACGCACAGCTCATGTGAGGGCCAAGCGTGCCGTCCAGCTTGTTGACGTCGATGAGCGGGACACAATAAGTGTCAGTATCTGCAGCTTGCATCATCAGGATCTTGGCACCAAAGGCAGCCGTGAAGAGCTCAGGCAACCCACGCTCCGCCACCATGCACAAGAAAGCTGGAGGCAAGCACTGCACAGCACCTCCATCTGAGCTGGATGGCAAGTTCATCTTGCGGATGTTGTATCCACTGATAAAGTCATCAAGAACAAGGTAAAGGTTCTTCTCCTTCGAACAACCAACACATTCACAGCACCTCTTGCACAGCCTTTGGCTGCAGTTGCTGCAGAATCGCTTCGTCATCCTTGTTTCGTGTTCGTCGCTTTCCTGATATTACTAGTAGATCTGATTCCAGCTGCAATTTGAATACGAAGAATCGATTGTCAAATAAAAATCAATTAGGCCTAATCCTCCTACAGCGAAACTAACAGCACAATTCCAAGTATCCAAGTATCCAAATATGAAGTCCAAAAATCACTACTACAAAAACTTACTGTAAGAACGCCCCCCTTTTGCATTAGGGGCGGTTCGTTTTACGAGCCGCCCCTACAATGAAATACCAAACGAGCCGCCCCTATAGTGACTACATTAGGGGCGGCTGGTGTTACGAGCCGCCCCTACTACAAAAACTTACTGTAGGGGCGGTTCAATCACCAACCGCCCCTAATGTAGTCCGCAAAGGGGCGGCTCTATATTGAGACGCCCCTACAAAGAGATCCCGAATTTTGAAACTTGACACTAAAAATTAAAATTTCGTAAACGACCTCGGATGGAAAAACTTTGTACATATGAAATGTAGATCTCGAAAAGTTATGAAACTTTGTAGTTGACGACTTTTTATTTTGAAATCATCTAGTCATGCAAAAGTCATGTTCAAATGTCTCAAATTTAAAATTTGAAATTCGTAAACGACCTCGGATGAAAAAAACTTTGTACATATGAAATGTAGATCTCGAAAAGTTATGAAACTTTGTAGTTGACGACTTTTTATTTTGAAATCATCTAGTCATGCAAAAGTTGTGTTGAAATGTCTCAAATTTGAAATTCAAATTTCGTAAACGACTTCGGATGAAAAAACTTTGTACATATGAAATGTAGATCTCGAAAAGTTATGAAACTTTGTAGTTGACGACTTTTTAGTTTGAATTCATTTAGGGCCTCAAATAGTCAATTTGCACTCTTCGGTTTGTATAATATGTGGGGGCCTGAATGGGATATGGACACATGTGAGTGTGTAGTGTAGTGGTAGGGAGGGGTCGCGCGCAAGCACGAGGTCGTGAGTTCGAATCCCGCCGGCCGCGTAGCACGCGGTTTTACGCGAAAAATGCGTTGCAACTTGGAAAAATTGGCCCGGTTCAAATAAAATGTTTTTGGTATTTTTTTCGAATTTTGAAATCGCGTTTTGGTACAAAGTTATCAGTAGGGGCGGCTCATACAAAGAGGGGCGGTTGCATCACCAACCGCCCCTACTGCGAAAAACCGCTGTAGCAACGGTGAGTTAGGGGCGGTTTTAAGAATCGCCCCTACAAAGCAGCTTATGAGCCGCCCCTACGTAAGATATCTGTAGTAGTGAATCCAGTTTAATTATTGGATCATTATTACAGATACATTTTTTAAGACCCAATGCAGCAGTTGGAGCACCTCTCACTTTTTTTTTTTTTTTTTAAAAAAATTAGATTAGAGTGAATTTCAGTGTAGCTTCCTGATTTTTTTGAGATCTTATCTAGGTTTGTAAATTTTTCTCGAGGTCTCATCTAGATTCGCAAAACCGTTTATTTTGTTTTGCGAACCTAGATAAGACCTCAGAAAAAAATATATGGACCTAGATGTGTATCCATCGCACATTCAGAACACAAAAATATCAGTCTCACAGTTGACAAAATAAGTAAACTGATGTATAGGAATAGCTAGGATGGAACTAATAAAAGGTCAAAACTGAAGTCTAACCTGTAGTTCTCTGCTCAAAAGCACCTTATTCTTCCTTTTGCAGTGGTCTGAGCACAGCTATCGAATTTTCCTTGCCCAGTAGGGGGAGCGATCTCCCGCCGACCCAACTTCTCCAGGCAAGGTAGAACCTCCTCGGCTTCAACAATTTATTTACGCAGCTCCAACAACTCCAATCTCCTACCAACAACAGGACGTGGCGGCGCTGGATGTGGGATGTGGATAGCTAGGGGAGACGAGTGGTGGCCGAGCAGGCGGCGTCGAGCGGAGGACGGCGGTGGCCGCGCGGACCGGCGCGGCGGCGTCGCAGGACGGACGTGGCCGCGCCGGATGCGCTGGCGGCGGGGATGGCGAGGGCGGTCGCGTCGGGCAGGCCGTGTCCTTTTCTTTTTTCCGCCTGTATTTATCGAAGGAACTCCGTATTGTTACGGCCCACTACAACCCATCAAAGTTTCTCCAAAGGCCCAACCTAAGCAAATTCTATTGTGTTGTATGGCAGTGGCGGCAGAGAAATTTAGATATACTATATGCATTAATGCGTACCGATTTAACGAACAACCGAAGAGATCACAATGCTTATATCTACACAAAAGCACTATATATGGTGGGTTATTAGCTAGAACAATGTATGTGTGCATATACGCGTGATTAATACATATGTATACAAGTTGCCAACCAAGAGGAGGCATATAAAACGTTGGTACATATATTTATACTAAAGAGGCATATATAGTGTGGGAGGTCGTCACACTATTTCTTTATCCACCTGAATACATATATAGAGTCGATGGTCGCTGGCTGATCGAGAGAGTCCTGTGTGTCAAGTTTCTCTAGTGCAGTACAATGTGTGATGTGTGCAATGATAAAGAAAGTAGGCACATGTTTGGGAGTAGGAGGCATCAGGGCAAGTATGGTTCGTGGTTCCTGATGGAGATGTTTGCGAGAAGGCCATTCAACCTGGCATGGGACATCAGTGTTGTTTAGCGTCAGTCATCACACTATTTCTTTATCCACACATGAATATATATAGAGGACGGTTCTGAGGGGATTGAAAACTTCTTGACTTGATAAGTTTATCAAGTGCAACAAATTACAATGAGACCTGTGACACAAGGTAGGCGTATGCAATTGGTAGTAGGAGGCATCAGGGGAAGTATCATTCAGGGCGTATGATATGCTTGCTGAAGATTATACAACGAGTAGGCCAATCATCAGGGTGTGGGACGTTTGGGTGGTTTAGGGGTTGCTCTTTCCAAGATTGACGCACCACGCGGTCCGGCCGTGCAGTCTCGCTGCCATTGACAAGAGAGCATTGGAGTCCTGATGTAGAAGACTTGATGGTGCAGGTGGAGAATGTAGAACCGAGCATGCAAAGCCTTGCTGTCTGAAGACTGAACTACAAATCAGGGAAGATACAATTCTCCAATCAGTGCATCGCTTTAGGCTTTGAGTCTGGTTTCTGGTAGGTACTTGTTGCCCCTGACAAGAAACTCAACAGCAATGACAAGAAACTCAACAGCAATGGCAAACTGATCCACCGAGGTAAAAAAAACTGATCCACTAAGCTGACTCCAGGCTTTTCATATGGCCACCACCGGCACACGAGCTGTCCCTTGCCGCCCCTATAAAATAGACCTATGAATCTGTCCATCGTGTCCATCGCTCTCACCTGTCTCTCATCCCACGAGCATCACCCAGGCCTAGGTTTGGTTGGCATGGGCCATGGGGCAGGGTGTCAGGGAAGGTTTCCCCTAAGATCAGCAATGGCATGGCGTGGCACCGAAGATCTGTAGTGATAGCGGGGAGGAGATGGAAGCGGCTTTAGAAGGAACTGCCTCCGAGTCCCTGACGAGTCACAAGACGCCATTGCAACTGGCGATCGCCTCCCACAGCCTGTATTCGTGATCTCTGGTCCTTTGACACAGGAGCGTGACACAGGAGCGTGAAGCCGTAAAGGAAGAGCTAAGGCTGGGCCTTGGGACCTTCATGGGGCCTGCAAGCCATACTGGGCGAGGTTCTAAAAAAGAATTATGTATAGTAATACTATCTCTCTATATATAGTTAATTATCATAAATAATGCTTAGGTAGTTATATATTCTATGTAATTTTATTTGTCAATTTATCAGTTATCAACAGCTACAAGATATTATATTTTTTCAAACGAACCGTGTGTATTTTCAAATGATCAATGGTTCTTTTTCAAGATTTCATTATCATGATGCAATACAATGCTAATACAGAGTACAAAGAAAGGTCGAATACATCTTCTAAGTCTTATCAGTAACATCTTAGCCCATTTATATTCATCTTCATACCCATACAACGCCAGCTGAATTCACCTAGTTTATATTAACAGAAGAAAACATATACAACTTCAGATTGCAATCATCCATCGTAGGGTGGGCAAACAACCATACTCAATCCACCGCTTACACCAAAAGAGAGAATGGAAGAAAACAATGACCCCCCCACGAGAGGAAGGAAAAAACAACTATATGACCCACTAACACTCTGCAGTAAGCCTCTTCGGAACATGTTTGCAGTTGCAGAGGCAGGCAGAGTACCGCGCCTTGAGCATGGTCACTGTTAATGAGCTTTTTAGAGACGGTTATAATGTTGTGATAGTGTTTTATTGCTAACTAAAAACACTAGAAAACCTCCACCATTTTAGTATATTGCACATAATAAAATACCAGCTGCCTTTTAAGAATTCAAACACCAGCAATAAGAATTCATACCCGACCCGATGGATGATTAAGTACTGGCAGTATCCTTCTTCGAATGGTACGTCCAGTATCAAGCTTGATGCTCTACTACCATCAGCTGGCCAATCGTTGACTACTCAAACAATGATATTGCACTCTATTCTGGAAGCGTCCATTCTCTGCCTATGCGTGGAGGAAAAAAAACAAAACAAATGTGACTTCGTTGCATCACTGGCACCTCATAAAAGAAGATTTTTGTAGGCAAAAAATATATTCCTTAATTTCTATTTTCTCTCAAATTCAGTAAGGTACTTGTCGATTCCCGCTAGATTGAGCCGGAATAGACACCCAATTGGCGTCGTCGGGGAGAGGAAGAGGGAGGAGGGGCGGCGCTGGGGCGGCGGTGGCGGCGCACACAGGCGAGGGGGGGGCGCGCGCACGGAGAGGAGGCAGGGAAGATTGAATAACTTCTTTATTTGCTTGTTGCCCCGAAAGATTACATACCCCTTACTTTTATAGCCCGGCTAGTGGGACTTGTATCTCAAGCAATCTCTCTAAAGGTTTCCTTATAGATTGGAATACCTTTTACAAGCATATCCTATTTATTTATTTTTCCTAATAAGGGTCTCCCTTATAGATGAGATATCCCCTTGCACACCAAAACGCCTAAAGATAATCCTAGATATCCCCCCTTTATTTCCGAATTAATTTCCGAAGAATCCGCGGAAGGGAGGGGACGGCGGCGGGCGTCTTGGCGCAAGCCTGGAGGGGCGGCGCCGGGCGCCCGTGGCCTGTTGGGCCTGTCCCTCCCGGCCCTATTTCCTCGGGTCATGACATCTCCCCCTTCTCCGACCGGTGCGTCCCCTCGCTGGATGAAAGTCCATTCATCCACACCTCGGGTGAAGATTAGCCGCCCCCTAGAATGATGAGCTCAACCTCGCAGTATGAGTCGACCCCCGCGACCGGGTTCCCGAGGATCATGTTATCCCCGGTTCGCTTTGGATCAAACTCCGTGAGGTAGTGAAGGTTGCCGATGTAGCCGCGGTAGATGTACCGTGAACAAAGACGCCGCCGCTGCGGAAGCCGTCTCGACGACGGGCCGCCAAGAGGGAGCTCCCTTTGAACGCCCACCTCAAGGTGCCGATGCACCATGTCGCGGGTGGGCTCTCCAGAACAAGAAACGCCGTTGGGCGGAGCGTTGACGAAGAGCGCGGAAGCGCCCGCCGATGGTGATGTCGCGCGAGTAGGAGGAGTAGCGCCAAGTTCAACATCGCACCGCATACGAAGGAGCCGACGCCGAACAAAGAGGGCAAAAGCCGGTGGGCACCCCTCTCTCGCATCGTAGCTAATGTGGACGCTTGTCGACGGTGAGGAAGAGGCGATCCATGCCATCGAGGAAGACGACCCGGCCGGGCCGACGGGTGGCGCCGCGCCACATGCCGCCCAACAGGATGGCGGTCGGTGCAGCTGTAGTTGGCTCCGTCGTGTAAGCACCCAAGGCTAGGAAGTTCGCCCTGCGAACTCCGCCTCGAAGCAAGGCCTCCAAAGAGGTCCGAAGCAAAGGAGAGGAAGCCGAAGGTAGAAGCGCCATCAAAGAGAAGGAGGCCGCCCTCGAGTGTCCGAGCCGGAGCAAATCGCCCATGGTGACGCCAAGGGCGATCCGGGCGTGGTGCTGGTCCTCCGGCGTCCGCCTGTCGGAGCTGGACGAAGATGCCGATGGGGCGGTCGTAGAGGTCCAAAGCGCCGCATGCCTCGAACGCTTCCTGCCGAAGTTGCGGGTGTTCGGACATCGACGAAGATGCTCGACTGGCGAGGTGCCGTGGCCGAGCGCCCCTGGCGGGGGGTGGTGCCGACGTGAACGCGTTTCGGGCGATCGCCGCGTAGTACGTAGCTCGTGGGTCGCGGTCCCACGCCACATGTCCCGTGCTTGCCAACCAAGGCATGCCAGGATGACGCCGACGCCGCGCGCCGGTGGCATGACGTGGCGTCGATGTCGGCTGTGCCGGCGCCGGCGTAGTGGTACGTCGGGTGGCGGCTCGACATGTAGAAGTGGTGCCGGTGCCGGTGATCGACACGCACCGGCCGAGTCCGGAGGCCCGCCGTGGTCACCACGCGGGTCGATGTAGTTGTGCATTGCTCCCGAGTCGACGATGATGTTGACGCCCGCGGCACGAGATCATACCGACGCAGGTAGAGAGAATGAGCACCACGCACGGGGAGTTGGGGTCCCCAACGAGGACCTTCGAGAGCTGGCTCCTCTTTGACGTCCGCTAGTGGGGCGTTCGCCGTGACGCCGGTGTAGTCGTTGAAGATCGTGGATGTCGGCGAGGTGCTTGCACTTATGACCCCGTGTGTGAACAGTTCGCCACAGCTTGAAGCGTAGTCCAGCCTTTGCGCCGCCCCTCGTCATCTCCTCCGGTGTGAGCCGCTTGAACGGCCGAAGTCGTTGCCGCCGACGGGGAGGAGGGGACGCTCGGGCGGCGCGGCCAGGCCACGGGCGCGGGCGGCCTGGCCTTTGCCTGTGCTGGCTTGCCGGTGTTGTAGAGGATGGCGGGCGTCGCCATACGCCTGGCGAGACATGGCAATCTCCATGTCCTTGGGATTACGCATCTCGACGCCCGCTTGAGCGGTTCACCCAAGCTTTGCTGTGTAGATGTTCACCGCCGCTTGTCATCGAAGCTGGCTCGCCGCGTGCCCGCGTGCGCCAGGAACTGCTCCGTGTACTCATCGACGGTGCCTGTCTTCCTCAGCGATGCCAGCTCACCCAGCAGATTCCACCGTTCAGCTGGGCCAAATCGCTCGTTGACATATTGGGCGAAGCTCGCACAATCTGCCACCGATTTCTCTTAGGACAGCCTCATGTACCATTGTTGTGCTCCTCCCGTGAGATGATAGGATGCATACCGGACTTGCTCGTGGGTCAGGCGCATCCTTGTCCCCCTCGAAGAATTGCTCGTAGCGGTTGATCCATGGGAGGGGATCCTCCTTGCCATCGTAGGTTGGGATGGATAGCTTGTGCAGGCGGGGAGTGAGACCTGGGAAGGTGTCGACCAGAGGGGGCGGCGCATGCGCCCCAGATGGCGGCGCCCCTGCTGGTGCCTGCTTCAGCCCCAAGTAGCCCTTCATCAGGTTCTCTAGATCAGCTGCTGTGACTTGATCGCCTTGGTTCTCGCTTGCCATCGGTCCGCTTCTTGATGAAGTCGCGGGCTGCTGTCTCCAATGTCGTCTTCATCTCAAGCTCGGCGTCATGGAGTTGTTGACGGCGCCGATTGCTTCGGATCGTCACCGAGAGGATAGAAAGCTTATTCTCGATCGTGTCCATCCCGCTCTCGAATTTGGTGAACTGTTCTCCCAAGTTCTTCAACGGCTTCTTCGATTCGCTATCCATGGTGGTGGGTGGATCGTAGTGGTCTCCGGATACCACCGTCGGATTCTCGCTAGATTGGGCGGAATAGACACCCAATTGGCGAACTTCGGGGAGAGGAAGAGGGAGGGAGGGGGGGGCGGCGCGGGGGCGAAGTGGTGGCGGCGGGGCAGGGGAGGGGCTACGGCGCGCACGGGAGAGGAGGCAGGAAGATTGAATAACTTCTTTATTTGCTCGTTGCCACGAAAGATTACAGACCCCTTACTTTTATAGCCCGGCTAGTGGGACTTGTATCTCAAGCAATCTCTCTAAAGGTTTCCTTATAGATTGGAATACCTTTACAAGCATATCCCATTTATTTATTTTTCCTAATAAGGGTCTCCCTTATAGATGAGATATCCCCTTGCACACCAAAACGCCTAAAGATAATCCTAGATATTTTCCTCCCTTTATTTCCGAATTAATTGCCGAAGAATCCGCGGAAGGGAGGGGACGACGGGGCGCTTGGCGCAAGAAGCCCAGAGGGCGGGCGGCGGCGCCCCGTGGGCTGTCGGGCCTGTTGGGCCCTATTTCCTGGGTCATGACAAGTACTCAACTCAGGTCATGGAGACAAATACACTCTACAATATATAATTTTCACATGACACAAAAGGTAGCTTTTTTAAAGACAGCACCTAGCTGTTATAGCCGAAGTGAAATGCGTGGTTAATCCAATGTGAGTTATACAAGGTCACCAAACTTCTGTCAAGAAAATGAAATCTGCAGCAATGAATTTAATTGGTTGCTTCACACATGTTTGTGCTGAAGTACAATGCCATCAATTAATTTGAATGATGGTGGGTGGTATACAATTTCATGATCATGTGGAAGATGTGCTTGCAAAGCTGGAAGTTTAAGTTGACAGCATCCAAGTGAAATAAAAGAAGTCCGAAAAATATTTTTTTTTGCATATCATCAATAAGCTTTACAATTTAATCCATCCAGCTCTGACTTCCAACATACTTAGATAATGCATTTGTATGGCTACTTCTCTATCCGCTGCATCACCTAGCGGATGACTAGGGCATCTCATTTGCCGGCGTCGATCCGACCGACCCCCCTTCCGTCCGGGGTAGGTGGCGGCTAGGGCGAACGGCGTTCGGGCTGATTGTTGTTGTTAGGGTGTGGAGTCTTGTGGATTAGGGTTACTTATCGCTGTTATTAAAAAGAATATTAATCTCAGTATATTGCTATATTTTGTTAGAACGTAGGATGATAGTTTAGTATTTTAAAAAAATCTCTGTAATACTTTGCAACCAGTGAGGAAATCATATTTAAATTGCATTATTGATATATTATTTAATTATTTATTAATGAATTCATGTACAATGCATAAATATGTTACTAAAGTATTTTATTAGTACAAGAACATAAGTAAATCAAGTAAAATTTACAAAAATAGTGTTAATGGACCAAAAGTTTACATTACAAAAAATTACATATAGAATATTTACATTAAACAAAAATTAATGGACCCTCCATGTTAAATGCTCACCAGATGCATTAGAAAGTAATAAATTTTAAAATTTGAAATAAGAATTAGAAGTATCAATGTCCGAAACTCCTTTGGTCATCGCATAGTTTGTGACGTCCCATTGAGATCCAAGACAATGTGTTCTAGAAGCAAGGACGGTGATGGCATGCATGTAGTCGTGAATGGGTGAGAAACTAATATGATTTTCCCCAAATCCATGTATGCTAGCTGGTATTGTTGGCTCCAGCCAAAAGATGGTGAGGATGGACAATGAGGCGACGAAGATGACACCCGATTGCCAAGAAGATCTATCCATCAGCAATCGACAAGGACGCCATCGACAACAACTCCACATATACATCAACGAAACCATGACACATGGCAACATTGAGGCAAGTAAGGACAAGCCAACATTCTATCATGGGGACAACGGGGGGATGTAGGTGTGAATACAGGAAGATGCG
This sequence comes from Hyparrhenia diplandra, assembly GCA_015847255.1. Lineage (NCBI taxonomy): Eukaryota > Viridiplantae > Streptophyta > Magnoliopsida > Poales > Poaceae > Hyparrhenia > Hyparrhenia diplandra. Next base: position 102,182 of record JADLZK010001981.1, on the reverse strand, counting down.
AACATGCAGGCTTTACACGAATTCCTGTGTCCACGACATCTAGACAACTAACGTCCCCCCCCCTCGCCCAACATGTTGACTAAAAGGTATGGCTATCTTTGCTAGATGCCATATTTTAATCTGTCTCTTCTAACATACATGATATGATACTTCTTGAAAATTATTAGGCATGACATTTATTTTAAATTTAACATCCTTGATTACTACTTCCAACAAATAATTTTATGATATAGTCCTCATTGACCATCAGATGTGGTTTTTTATTATCTAAATAATAATGTCACTAAATTACTTCTAATTACATGTCAATGATGCTAAAAATTAAAAAATCCTTATTCAACCCCTAAGTTTGCATTGTGAAAGATAGTGTAAAGTAATATAGATCTTTATAATTTGTACTTAAACTACCCACCTTAGCCAGTACAAAAAAATTAATAAAAAGGTCTCAAATCGACAAGTAAATACTGATATAATGCTACTACAAACAATAATTCGACATCCATGAGTTAAAACTTATATTGTTATGAATATTTATTTTTTAATAAGCTTATCAACCGTGGAAATATATCCTTACCAAACAACGGAGTAATGGCACTTACAATTTACTTATACTAACACTTATGACAAGTAACTTTTGTAAGTGAATGTCCATAAAAAAACTTTGAACATTTTGATTGAAACATTATATCATATGAATATTAATAACTTAATTTTAAGAATTATTATTTTAATAAAACCGTACTAATATCACACATTAATTTCAACATCTTGAGTGCCATGGTGGATCCTAAAGCAACTACTTATGACACTATCAAAACTAAGAGGGTAACCTATGATCTAGAACATTCTTATTTGTAAACAATTTTTTGAATAAACCATACAATAAGCATTAAAATTTCATCAAAATTATTCTGTACAAAATATAATCCAAAAACTAGATGAGAAGTTAAAGGTTAATGTATAGATTTTCATGATATCACAGATAAAGGGCTGATATAAGAGTTTATACACTTTAAGTTTATTTATGTTTCAACTAAATACATATGGTACTACATAATATTAATCATAGAATTTATTATGCATGAAATTGGTACAAGTAAAAAAAAATAGATCCTAAAATTCTTACAAATGCCTAAAATATTTTGTGGTCAAATTGACCGGTAGACTATAATCACCATGTAAATAATTGCTATAGTATCTGAGGAGTTAATAAGGTTAAAATTTAGGGAAAAAAAATGAAAATTGAGGTTCATGCCATCAAAATATAGATTGCACTACCTTAGCAAAAAAATGTAGACCGTAGCTAAAACTATCATGGTTTAAGTAAATTTTCAACTAAATGTATATTGAATATACATATAGGTAATTCTTATTAGTGGAGAGAGAGAAAGATATTTAATATAAGTAATTCTTATTAGTTAGTCGAAATGGAGAAAGGGTCCACCATTCGCTGTAAACCCGGTGGGGCGGTGAGAAAAAAAAAAAACAATCTGAAGTACCTATTATAGATATAATTTTAGAACATTAGTGAAGAGAAAAAAACAAATTTTATTAGTTAGTGTGTCCAAACAATTTAACCCGTGCGAGAGCACGAACTAGTTTTAGCTAACCAATGTAAATCTTCAGACCATTTGTTGGGGCGCTTGCATGGCAGAAGCGTTCCAATGGGGGCAAGACTGCCCAAAGCAGATAAAAAAGTTGCGACATCTTTGGTGCCATATTTTAGCTAACGCAATATTAACCTTCACACCATTTGTTCGGACATGTAAGCGGCTTGCACAAAGAATTTTTTTTCTTAGTTATTAGGCCTTGAGAGAGAATGATAAACGAAAATCAGGTGGGGGATATTTGATGCATGAGATGCCTTTTGTAGAGACAAACTTATTTCCCAACCAATGGAGCCTTTAGTATACTGCTAATCTATGACTATAAGATTTAATTGACAACACATGGAGTTCAATAACTTCGACATGGCAGGACGTCTGACATTCTAATTAATGTAGACATTGTCATTATAGTAGTAAAATTGAAGTAACAAAGTGTGTCCTACAAGTTTTTTTTGACCCCCAGCCAATTTTTTTAATTTTTGAATAATGTAGACATGTTTAATTCAGTCCTACGGGAGTCAAACCCAGACCATTAAAAAGTGTGTCCTTATCCATATAATTTCTACCAGCTAAAAAAATTCATTTGGAAACACACATAATAATTGCAGATCAAAAATCCTTTTAATTAGCAGTGTCTTGGTGACTGATCGATTGATCGACGATTCTACCAGTAAGCAGATGTGTGTGGTGACAGCTAGCCTGCTATGCAGATTGACGAGCACCAGTCATTGCAACTCAAGCGCAGGCCGAAGTACACAGGGTGCTTGTGAATTCCTTCTTTGCTCTTCGAGTTGGTAGTCGGCCGAATTATTGCACAATCTACTCTGTTTTCTATAAGTTTTTTTGAAGCCTGTCATCTGGGTACAACTATAGCATATGTTTATACATACGCACGCCCACTCAACACACGCACACCACATACACCATCCCATGTACAAACAAACCTACAACTACACTTAGATCATGAAGACCGTGTCCTTCTTGAAATCACCCAAGTCCTTCAGATTCTATAGACGACGGGCACGTCGCGTCCCCATTGTGGCTCCACGCGAGAGGCAGACGCTTGCTGAAGCAAGCGGAGAAAATATTATGGGGGCATGCCCGAAGCGAGCCACTGCGCTATCAAGATGGTAGTAGAGATGTGCTACAAAATGATATAGCAGGCACGGTTCTACAGACTGCGGAGGAATCCCTCCCTGCATTTGGACTACTCCCATTGCCTCCCACTCCTACAGTAAGCAGTACACCATTGTCATGTGTTTGTGACCGAAGGTATGATCACCTGTGAAATGCTAAAGTGACGCGAAGGTGTCATGAGTCCAGATCGAGCTCCAATGTACCTGGGGGTGTGCAACTCTCGGTTGCTTATATGAAGGAGCCATAGCTTAGAGCTAGCATCCATTTCATTTAAGCATCACATCCGGTGCCTTTAATAATTTTTTGGTTTATTGAATTCAGATCTAATTACTGTATCCATTATCTATATAATAGTACCAAATGTATAAATAATTCAACAGAGAATAAAAGTGAAAAAAAAACATACATACCCATTAAATATAAAACTATAATAGTTCGTGCAGTTTCTCTTCTATTAGGACATTTAAGGACCGAAGTTGAAATGCTGAGATAACTACACCTTCACTATCGTGAATGGACAAGTACTACATACGGAACGTTTTCTTGCTAAATCTATGGACAAGTGTGTACTTACTATACTTATTTTTTCCAGGAAAAATATGTTTTAGTTATAAAAGTAAATGTGTAAGGTGATAGAAAAGTAAATAATTTGAGAGAAAACAAATATGAGTGCTTGTCACTAGTTTCAAATATTAGTCATAAATTTCTAATGATTATGCCTGCTAATGATACTCTAGTAGTTACTGCAAGAGCGCGAGTTCATGGACCAACACCAGGAAATTATTAGTCTAGCTATATACACTAAGATATTCCAAAATTACTACTACATCGCCTCCACGGCCGTCTCCGCCACAGCCCCCACATCGCCTGCTCCTTCACCGCCACCCCACTCCACCGCACCATGGCGGCAGCATCTGTGGGGACGAGGAAGAATAGATCGGGCGACGTGGCGAAGGTGACCTCATACGATGGCACCAGTTTGGTCGCAGGCGATCACGACCACGGACGGCGAATGCGACTACAGACAACACGTGGAGACACTTCCAGAGCTGTTGGTGAAGAAGGATCCGAGCCGTGGAGGTAACTCGATGCAGCCCGTGTGTGCTCACGAGCCAAACAAGCAAACTGCGTCCCGAGGCGCAGCCATGACTCACAGGCGACCATTGCATCTTGCAAACGTGCTTCAAGTTGTTTTTCCAATTTGGTACTATTCCCATTGCCTCCCACTCATATGGCAAGTGCTATTTGTCATTTCTGTGTCTGAAGCTGCCATTACATTTTTTTTTTTTTATGTTGCGGAAGGCAAAATATAACAGTATCTAAGGAAAAAGCTAGCCAAAGGGAAGAGAGGGTGGTGCTAGATGTGGTGGTAGTGGGTTGCTTATATGATGGACCTGGGACCTTGCTTGTGTAATCCATATAACCCTTAAGAATCAAAGCTAGGTCATTTAGTAGTATTCATTGAATTCGGACCTACTTAGCGCGCGTACTGCTTGTCTTTCAACTGCACTCTTTTTACTGAGACCATACTCCTTATTTCAAATAACAAGTCTGATAAAGACAAGAAAAAAGGACATTGAGGGCATTTCCATACAAGCCATATGTCGTGTGTCCTTGCTTGCATCCACTCAACAGAACCTTCAACTGGATGGATCATTGAACATGGGTGAACTGCCGGCACCTAGCCTTCTCTCGCCCTCCCTCCTTCCCTCTCCATCCACTCCAAACCGATCCCACTGACCTGAATCCCAATTCATCAACAAATCGATTCCAGATCAGCGATTAGTAGCTACTCGTTTGATCTATACCGATACATCATCTGAGGCAGTAGGCATGATGGTTTCTGTTCCTTTTCCAGACGGTTTCGTTCATCATTCATGGAAAAAAATTCCTATGGAAATGATTCTGTATATGTAAGGTGTTAGAAAAATATATAATTTGAGGGAAAACAAGTATGAGTGCTTGTTATTAGTTTTAAACTAGTTCACCAACTCGTGCTCTCGCACGGGTTAGAATTTTGGAGACAATAACTCATAAAAGATACATATATTATTATTATTTCTCTTTCACTAATGTTCTAAAATAATAGCTAAAATAGGTACTCTGTAGTTTATATTTGATTTTGATAATCTATCGATTATTGGTTTATGTAGTTTTCGCCATATCCATTACTTTTATTTTCTTTTCAAAACACCTATGTTTATCAACAATATTCATTTAGTTAAAATATTTGTTTAAACTATGATGGATTTAGTTGTAGTCTATATTTTAACGACATGGACCTGAATTTTTATTATTTTTCCAAAATTTTAGGCTTATTAATTTCTCATATACAAAAACTATTATTTACCATGGTGATTATAATCAAACAATTTGTTGGCAAAATATTTTAGGTTTTTAAGAATTTTATGATCTATATTTTTAATTTCTAGCGGTTTCATTAGTAATAATTTAAAGAACTAATCTTATTGTCCGGCATGATATGTGTTTGGTTGAAACATAAACTTTTATATAATCTCTTAACACTTTGACATCATAAAAACTTTATTTTTACTTTTTCAGCATTTTGATCACGTGTTAATTTGAAATTCCAATGCTTATTGTATCACTTTTTCAAAAATTTTATTTTTATATTATTAAAAGATATTTTAGGACCTAGGCTACCCTCTAAGTTCTTACAATATCATAAATAGTTGTTTTACCAATCACAATGACACGTAAGTTGTAGAATTTATATTATATAATGTTTTAATCAAATTTTTTATTTTTTTATGATAAGGACTTGCAAAATTTATTATAATGAGTATTAATATAATATTAAATTAAAGCGTAGGTATCATTAGTGTAATGCGATTTGTTAATGATATGTGTCCTTAGTCTACTATGCATAGTTTTAGCTTAATATTTGCAAAGTGTGTATTTCAAATAGCATATATTGTACTTATGGATGTTAAATTGATTCATAATAGAATATATTAGCATTTACATGTAGATCTGAGAGATTTTTATTATTTTTTGTAAATGGTTGAGATGGATATAATTTAGGTGCAAAATTATATAAGTAGTACATATATATAACATTATCTTTCTGAAATTGGTAGCCCCATGGTTTATTTAAAATGCAAACATAAGGTTAAGGATAACTTACCAAAGAAATATTATGGGATTAGTTATTTATCTTTTTATATTTGTGGTGGTTTGAGTTTTTTTCATATAGGCTTTATCGATAACTCCATGAGTCATGGTGGGCCCTAACTTTCTAGCATCATTAACATGTAGACTTGAAGTAATCTAATGAATTTGTATTAAATTGAATTAAAAAGTATGAGTCATTTTATCAAAAAAAATATGAGTCATGGTCAGTAACATTTACTATATCAAGAAGACTTATTTGTTCAAAGTAATCATTCTTTCCCTAGTCCAATCTCACCTCTAGTTTTAGATAGTACAAAATAAGTAGTCGGAGAAGGCAAACTAAAAAGTAGTTATGCGATGGCCAAATTTTGCACATCCTAGGAGCAAGATGGTCACACCTTTAGTCTGCAGGACCAACTGGTGCCAACAATGATGTAGATGTTTTGGATGCTGCACATGAGGCGAACATGTTTGTTCCGCGATTATGGCCGCCTGTTTTGCGTGTACTTTCCGATTACAGATGTGTGAATGACCTGTTTTGCGTGTACTTGCTGATTACAAATGTTTTGCGTGTACTTGTTCGCTAAGATGTAGGCAAATGTCAAATAGATGCATGTGTCACACATGGATGATGCATACACCTACGGTACATGTTCTCATGTGCCTCTGCCCAGTGCTCTCAAGCGCACCCGACGACCAGACCAACATCCTACCTCTTATATATCTTCACGTCGCTAAGCCGGAGTCTACCGGTGATGTGTGACTTGTTAATACCGTGACGCCTCTTACAGTCCAGCACCATCATATATGAATCATCTGGTTGTTGTGCCCAACACTTCTCTGCCAAAACATTGACACCCGACCAACGTGCATGCTGCTATGCAAGTCTGGATCGAAGAAGATAATAATCAAATAGTTTTATTTCTCACCCATTATATGGAGAATGATGTAAAGCCATCGCTGTTCTTCTTGATCCCTTGCTACTGGTCCCAATCGTTCTTCTTGGTCCTGGGTCCGATGTAAAGTCATCGTTGTTCTTCTTGATCCCTTGCTACTGGTCCCAATCGTCCTTCTTGGTACTGGGTCCTATCCCAGAGGCGCTTGGTTTGAGCTGCGACGCTACCGCTCCTCTCCATGGAGCAACACCGATGGTTGCCTTCCTCTTAGTGGTGAAAACCCAATCGGCATCAGGGATAGATTATGGGAGGTGCAGCCTGTGCCACAGCCTAGGGCTTCTAGCAATGGGACGATGGTAGGATCTTTCTTGGCACAATGATTTGTTTGTTATTTCCTTGTCATCGAAGTGAGGGACGATGGTAGGATCTTTCTTGGCACAATGATTTGTTTGTTATTTTCTTGGCACAATAAATTATTTAGATAATTTATTAACCAACGCAACGACCGCCGGCCGTATCTATTGTTTTATATATTATTAATAGAAATAATAGATATTTAGATGGACGGTGGTTACATTTTTTTTCACGTAATGAAAGCGTTTTACTCCCCAACAATAATATTTTAGGCTATTTTTTTTTTTTCCAATGGCAAAGGTGGGTAATTTTCTAGACAAACAATAGATCCAATGGTTGTGGATGGTTGAGTCTTTAGATTTAATGGTTGGATGTTTCTAATTAATGAGGGAATTTCTAGCATTTTATCTTTTTTTCTAGCGCATCTGGTGAGGATTAACGTGGAGCCTCCGTTGGAGCCTCCAATTAGTAATAGTAAGATATTAGTAATAAACTTCTAATGATTATGCCTGCTAATGATACTCTAGTTACTGCAAGAGAGCGAGTTCATCACAGTAGGGTGACCCCCCCTCCTGTTTCCCTTCAAAAAAGAGAGCGAGTTCATGTACTAGCATTAGGAAATTATTAGTCTAGCTATATATACACACTGAGATAGTCCAAATTTACTACTGCTTAGCCTACATGTCTGTTTCCATCACAGCCTGCGGGAGGAGGCAGTGCAGATCGGACGATGGTGCCAAACGTGACCTCGCCAGGGTTGGCTGCAGGGCGACCACGACCTCGAACGGCACACCAGCTTGGCTGCAGCGGCGATGATTGCAACTGAAGACGGCGTGTGGAGACACCCGTTAAGAATAGCCCATTGGTGACGGAAGAATCCCAGGGCGTGGTGGTAACTCGATGCAGCCCGTGTGTGCTCGCAAGCCAAACAAGCAAACTGCATCCTGGTGGGCGCAGCCAAACTCACAGGCGACCATTGCCTCTTGAAAATGTGCTGCGATGACGTTTTTTACGATTTGGTACTATTCCCATTGCCTCCCACTCATATGGCAAGTACTAATATCATTTCTGTGTCTGAAGCTGCCATTACCTTTTTTTAACGTTGTGGAAGGCAAAATATAAAACTATCTAAGGAAAACGCTAGCCAAAGAGAAGAGAAGGTGGTTCTGGATGTGATGGTAGTGGATTGCTTATATGATGGACCTGGAGCCTTTGCTTGCGTAATCCATATAACCCTGAAGAATCAAAGATAAGTCATTTTGTATTCTTCATTTAATTGAGACCAACTTAGCTTACTGCTTGTCTGCCATCTGCACTTTTTTTAATGAGATCATACTCCTTATTTGAAACAATTCTGATAAAGACAAGAAAAAAAGGACTTTGAGGGCATTTCTGTACAAGCCATATGTCGTGTGTCCTTGCTTGCATCCACTCAACGAACCTTAAACTGGATGCACACTCACCCGAATCCAGATTCATCAACAATCGACACCAAATCATGATTAGTATCTTTATTGCAAAAAAAAAAAAAAATCATGATTAGTAGCTACTCATTTGATCTATACCGATTCATCATCCCCTTCCTCTCCGCTTCCCGAGCTGGTGTGGCCGCCTCAGTTAATGTGTTGCTGGCTTCGTTACTTAACCCACCTCTGTAAATGGGGTAAACAGAGGTGGGCGGCTTAAGTGGCTCGCATCTGTTAACATGATTAACAAAAGGTGGTCAACATACCTGCCTCTGGAAAGCCAAATTAACTGTGATGCATTGTCAGGTGAAATCATCTACAATAGTAGTGTTGTTTGTTTAGAAATTACCAAAAGTGGCCTGCTGTAAAACCCTCTACAATAGTAGGGTTATTTGTTTGTGTAAAAATTACACGTCTCCAATGGGAATCAGATTGTTTTTTGCTTTTCTTATATTATATAGTTATGAACTCATTCTCAAAAAAAAAAAAAATTATATATAGTTATGAACTAATTCATCTAGATTATTATTGACATGGATCTTTTATTTAAAAATCCTCACATTTAGATTGGTCGTAAGAATGAAAGGTGTAGATTTTTTTTCTCTTTTTTCATGGACGTCATAATAAGGTCAGTTTGGTAAGCATGTTGAGGTTTCGAACACTATATATAACAATATAATAGCAGTGGCGGAGCTAGCTGTTGAGCACTGGGGTGCATAATTTTTTTATATACAAATCAGTAAACCATTTAATAGATATGCTCCAAAGGCTTTGTGGTACTACACTAATTAATCATAGGCGTTACACGTTTTATATAATATTATCGGGCAAACCAGTGGTGTGCATAAAATTTACTTCTATTAATAGACGGTAGCTAGTGCTCAGCCCCGCACTTGATTTTTACAGTGTGTTCTTCCCCAGGTGCATAAGTGGATACAGGTTGGCAAACAGATCGGAGCTCAAGGCAAAGGCCACTAGCACAACTGGTCAAGAGGGCTACTCTTCAAGTAAACTAAATGCAGTAGGGGTAGATGTATCTGCATCCTTGTGAGAATATTGCATCAGGACTATTCCCATTGCCTCCCATTTCTATAGAGAACAGTAGTTTCATTTTGGTGTCTGAAGCTATCATTACTTGTGAAAAAAAAAAACAATAACACGAAGGGAAAGCCCGGCTAAGTAATGAGAAGATGGACACTGCTCAAAAAGGGTGGGAGTGGTGCTTATATAAAGGAGTTCGAACGTAGGTCAATCTGTTTCGCTCAAGCATCACATCCCGGACATTTAATATTCTTCTTTCCCTTCATACCTAAATTTGTGTACTACCACTCTACAATACTGCAAATTCCTTTTTTTTTTTTTTTTCCCCAAACCATACTTGTTATTTCAAACAATTCCCACAAAGACACCCCCAACGTTCGTACCGCTCTTCGGTCAAGGAAGTAAAGGTGTATTTGTACCGGACTCTGATGGACATGAAAAGGGTGAAAAAAAAAATTAGGTGGACTGAAATTTCCTCGCTTTATTAGTAGGTACAGATATAAAAGGTGATTTTCCTAGGGGAAAAAATTTTGTAGGGACATAAATATATATTTACTTTGGGAAGGCGGATGCTACAGTACCCGCGGGTACTGTTCACAAACCGGGCGGCGCTAGGGTTTTGGGCGGCTGTGGGAGGCTGGCCGCGAGGCTTTTGCCCATTGCGTAAGAGAGAAGGGGTTTCCTTCTAATCTTTTTCTTAATTTTAGATTGATACATCTTCTCTCATTATATAGAGGTTTGACTTGGCCCCTAAGCAAGACATTAATTAACCCTAATGGGCTAAGGCCTAATAGGCCCTAGACTCCTCTAACAGTGCATGTACATGAGAGTGGCACCTATATGGACCTGAGCTGGGTTCTTGTTGAACACCTTCATCACCTTGCTATGCTTCACATCCTGCCATCCTGGTATTTTAGGCCAAATAGCTATAATATTTTTCCATACCCATTTAATTTGCTTGCAGGGTAGTACTCAGGTGTTCTCACTAATAGCCTATATGGATCACGCCGCCGGTAGATTCGCCGTCTTAGCCTCGATCCCATTGCCACTCCAGCCATGGTCGAGGCTGCCACCGCCGAATCCACATGTGTCGGGGATGCATCCGCCATGGAGACCGCTAGATCCACCTGTGCCTAGGGTTCCGGGCCACCACCACTACATCCACATGTGCCTAGGATTCCAGTCTGCCGCTGCTATGGCGAATCTTACCTAGCCGTTTCTCGATCCGGCCCCTTCACCGCAGATCTACATGGAGAAGAGAGGGATGCGTGTTTGGATGACTAGAGAAAGATACAATGTGATGGGGTGAGAGACCTACCTTTGCCAGCGGCACTCCAACCCTTCCCGGCGGCACTCCTTCACCCTGGAGTGGCTGCGAGCGGCGTAACTCCATGGCGCGGGGGCCCACCTTTCGCCTCGGCCTGCCTGCGCGGCGCACATCCATGGAGCGGTGAACCTCCCCGGGCGGCGCGCGCAAGTGGAGGGAGGGAGAGAGGCGGGGATTGGGGACGCGGTGGCTAGTGAGTGGAGGGAGGGAGGCAGGGGATGGAGGCGATGCTGCCAAAGAGAGAGGTGGGGATGCGGGAGGAGAAGCACACAATTCGAGCGGAGGTGGGCTTCGCCATCCGACAGAGGAGAAAGAGAGGCACTGAGGGAGGAGTGGAGGGATCGCTTGGTAGGGTTGAAACCCTAACTGCTGCGTATCTACATGCGACCTTGCTAACGGGCCTTCTAGGCCTCACATAGCCCAATGGGCCTGCTGTAACATGCCATATAGAACACCCGCCACGGAAAATAGATATTAACGATGATGGGCAATGTGTTGGGCGGCTGGCTAGGCCAGCCAACCATTAACCGTGGCGAGCAAAAGATGTGCCCGCCACGGAATAATTTGGGGGTGTGTCATGCAAAATAAATCCTGTACTAGTGTCTGGCATCCGGAGAATAAAGGGGGAAGTCAATATTATTCTGCCATCCTACTATAGATTACCACTAGATAAAAGAACTTTCGTGGCGGTCAAAAAATCCATTTTCCGTGGCGGTTTTTGTGCCCGCCACCGACATAGGGTCATGGAAAATGAACGAACTTCCGTGGTGGTCAATTTGCCGCCACCGTTAATTGAATAAAGAAAAAAAAAATAACCCACGAGCCCGCGCGGGAGCCATCTAGGCCCGCCCACGAGCCCATCCGCCCTCGCCGCCGTGGTGCCCGTGCCGCCGCCAGATCGGCGAGGCCGCCGCCCGATCGAGCTAGGGTTCGGGAAGGGACGGATCCCGCGGATCCGGCCACCATGGCGGCGATCCAGCCACCACACGGGCGGATCTAGCCCTCAGGGTCCAGTCGACGAAACACGGCGGAGGAGCTCGAGGTGGACGAGGTCGACACCGCCCGTGCTTTCGGGGGGGCGCCGGATCAGCGTCCGGGCCGCCTCCCACGCCCGCCGCCGCTGGGAGCCGCCGCTCGAGGGGCGCCGGATCCGCGCCGGCCGCCTCCATGCCAGCCCGGAGCCGCCGTGCTCGAGGGGAGGCGGATCCGCGCCGGGCAGCCTCCCATGCCAGCCGCCGCCGCCGGATCGCGGGATCCGGTGGCGCCGGCAGGAGAAGGGAGGGAGAGGCATCGGGCGGGTGGGGAGTACCGTCGGGCTCGGGCTCGTGAGTGAAGAGGAAGGGAGGGAGGAGATGGGTCGGGACGGGAGGGAGTGGAGGCTGGGCCGGGGAGGGGGGTGAGAGAGTGAGGTGGAGTGTTAGGGTTTGAGGTTGTATATATATATATATATATGAACGCCTTAACGGGCCAATTGGGCTTTTGGGCGGTGGCTTTTAACCGTGACGGGCCATTTATAAAAACCGCCACGGAAAATATATTTACCATGGCGGTTTTAAAACCGCCACGGTTAATTAAAAAAACCCCACGGTAAATCAAGCCATTTTCGTGGCGGTTTTTCCAAATGCCCGCCACGGAAAATCTTTTCCAAGTGCCTCGCAAAAATCAATTCTGTAGTAGTGTATGTTGCCGGCGTCGGTTGTGTATATCATCGGAAATGCACACCGCTCAATTTACCATAGATATACTTATTTTTGGGCCAGTGCCAACAGTTCTTACAAAGTTACAACATTTCTGAACAGCTAAATATAGCTAAGAGGAGTGGACATACATATTTTTTTACAATATGGATATACTTCCTCTGTCTCAAAAAGAGTGTCGTTTAATTGCAGTGTCAGGAGCCCTAGCATCTTTTTTTCAAGGCTAAAGCTATTTCATCTAACTGCTCTCATCGGGAACCACATTCTGAGACCACACATTCAGATAGGAGAAAAAAAAAAGACGCATGTCATGACAGATCTAATAAGACGTAGAATATCATCTCGCTAACAAAATAAATTAAAATGCTACACTATAGGTTGAGAAGCGTTTCCATACTATGGTCAAGGTCTGGTGGCAGACGTCTGCATGACTGAAAGCAAAAAGACACCTCCTGTACTCTAAAATAGTGTCTCAACTGATGATGCATGCGCAACCCTTAGTTGCAATTGCAAACTGTACAATGAAAACAATGGATTCACAGAATTGCAGTAAGTCACATTAAATTGATACATAGAAAAGCTCTAACACTAGAGCGAATCACATGACTCACTGAATCAACAGTTGAGATTACACCTTAAATTAAAACATAGAAAAGCAACACTACACCTGAGTTACATAGCATTGAACCACTAGTTGAGATTTCACATTAAATCACATTGACGCCAAAGTAAAAAGATAGCAAAGGATCCACAGGATCACAGTTTGAGATTACACTGAATGAAAACATTGGCATGCTAGAGTTATACGTCCGAGTGAAGCATACAACTCATTATCATGGCATGATTTTAGCATTTTACAGCCAAAATGCCACAGGATTCGCATTGATGAAACGATAAGTTGCTTCACGTGGCACATCATAGCAACTAACCCGATAGTTCTTAACTTTCAGATCTCCCATCTTGTCATACCTGATGGAGAAAGTAATCACATGATACACATAGGAACTTCCACATGAGGCTTCCTGCTCCTGCGGCGCCTGATCAGCTTTGAGGGTACCAAGGTAGACACATTCCACAATGCAGAATTTGGAATGGTGCCTGTACGTGAGAGTGGCACCTATATGGTGCTCAGCTGGGTTCTTGTTGAACACCTTCACCTTGCTACGCTTCACATCAGGGTAAGGGCACAAGCCTTCACTAGTGCTGTTTTCGGTCATGTCGCAGATGTAAAGGTACCCAAGGGTATCCGGGTCTGTGGATATCCCAACAAAACCATCCAGGTCACGGACATAGTATCCACGCCCATTGAAGGGCAGCACCCAGTGGCCGTAATGTTTCCAGATACACTTCTCTATATCAAAGATGAAGGTTGCATCACTGTCGCCTTTGCTGCTGACGAAGAAGGTTTGTTCCTGGTTGTCCACAGCATAGGAAGAGACATTCAGACTCGATTTGAATGGCGGCATTTGGAGCTTTTTCCACACCCAATGGTTTCGAGTCAGGAAAGGGTAAATAGCATCAGGTTGTGGGGGCAGCAAGCAACAGACCTCAAAGGGGCCTGCATCTATAACAAATAGCTTATCGCTGCCGATGGGAATGAAGATTGGACTAGACGGACATCTCATTTGAGGGCCAAGCGTGCCGTCCAGCTCGTTGACGTCGATGATCGGGACACAATACGAGATTTCAGAATCTGCAGTTTGCATCATCAGGATCTTGGCACCAAAGGCAGCCGTGAAGAGCTCAGGAATCCCACGCTCGGCCACCATGCACAATAAAGCTGGAGGCAAGCCCGGCACAGCACCTCCATCTGAGCTGGATGGCAAGTTCATCTTGCGGATGTTGTATCCACTGATAAAGTCATCAAGAACAAGGTAAAGGTTCTTCTCCATCGAACAACCTAGACGTTCACAGCACCTCTTGCACAGCCTTTGGCTGCAGTTGCTGCAGAATCGCTTCAGCATCCTTGTTTCGTGCCCGTCGCTTTCTTCTACTCAATTCACCAACCAGAGGTCCAGAGGACAAAGACTCACTTTTTTCCTGAGATTACTAGAAGATCTGATTCCTGCAATTTGAAAATCGATTGTCAAATAAAAATCAATTAGGTCTAATCCTCTTAAAGCGAAACTAACACCTCAATTCCATGTATCCAAGTATCAATCCAGTTTAATTATTGGATCATTATTACAGCGCCTCTCACTTCTTTTTAAAAAAATAGATTAGAGTGAATTTCAGTGTAGCTCCATGATTTTTTTTTTGAGATCTTATCTAGGTTTGTAAATTTTTCTCGAGGTCTCATCTAGATTCGCAAACCGTTTATTTTGTTTGCGAACCTAGATAAGACCTCGGAAAAAATATATGGACCTAGATGTGTATCCATGGCACATTCAAAACACAAACATATCAGTCTCACAGTTGACAAAATAAGTAAACTGATGTATATAGGATGGAACTAATTAATAAAAGGTCAAAACTGAAGTCTAACCTGTAGTGCTCTGCTCAAAAGCACCTTAATTTCTTCCTTTTGCAGTGGTCTCAGCACAGCTATCGAATTTTCCTTGCACAGTAGGAGCGATCTCCCGCCGACCCAACTTCTCCAGGCAAGATAGAACCTCCTCGATCGGCTTCAACAATTGACGCAGCTCCAACAACTCCAATCTCCTACCAACAACAGGACGTGGCGGCGCTGGATGTGGGATGTGGATAGCTAGGGAGACGAGTGGTGGCCGATGGAGCAGGCGGCGTCGAGCGGAGGACGGCGGTGGCCGCGCGGACCGGCGGCGGGCGTCGCAGGACGGACGTGGCCGCGCCGGATGCGCTGGCGGCGGGGATGGCGAGGGCTGTCGTCGTCGGGCAGGCCGTGTCCTTTTTTCCGCCTGTATTTATCGAAGGAACTCCATAGTGTTACGGCCCACTATAACCCATCAAAGTTTCTCCAAAGGCCCAACCTAAGCAAATTCTATTGTGTTGTAGACATGGTGAAAGTGAACTTTGGTTTGGACTCGTCTTCTAGACATGGTGAAAGCGCAATTTGTCATTTGTAATTTGCAGCTGAATAACTTGAATAGGTAGGCATGCATGGCAGTGGCGGCAGGGGCCATCAGCCTTATGAGGTCGTGTGCTTTAGAGAAATTTAGATATACTCCCTTCGGGATAGTATTAGAAGTCGTTTAGGACAGCGACACGGTCTCCAAATGACCTTTTATTATTATAAAAATATTTATGCAGATGTGATATATGTATACTTTTATCAAAGTATTTTTTAAGACAATTCTACACATAATTTTTATATTTACAAACTCAATAACTTAAAAGTTATTGATGATTTATATTCCCGATATTTACCCAAATCTTGTCCAAAAAACGACTTCTAATACCATCTCGGAGGGAGTACTATAATGCATTAATGCGTAACGATTTAACGAAAGCACTATATATGGTGGGTTATTAGCTAGAATAATGTTTGTGTGCATATACGCGTGATTAATACATATCTATATACCTACTAATAAAGCGAAGAAATTTCCGTAATCCCACCGCTCCGCACCAGCAGGATCATCCTCAGCCATCGGATTGGCATCAATTGTTTAGATCGGATAAACAGGTGTCCGCATGCGTCTCCTGTCCCCTCTCCGTATATAGTAGGTTTGGAAGATATACAACATAAACAAAAAAAAAAGTAAAAAAGAATGAGACAAGAAACCGGAGTTCGGGTATATGACGTTTGAAAGATCCTTCCGCAAACACATAGAACGATGATCAAGCACATATCTCTTTGGATCTCCTCAAAATTGAATCCATCACACACGACTGGTATCCAAACCAATCTATGTCCAGATTCCAAACTGAGTCCAAACCATATATAACAAAAATCACCCAAATAAAGGCAACCAACCATATATAAATAAAAATGTCAAGCACAAAATCGACACAGATCGGTATGAACTTAGGCGACAATTGACCATGGCGCGGGATTAGGAGGGGGTGGCATGGGCAAGGCAGGAAGACGACGCCATGGCGACGCGGAACGGGAAGACGCCGGCAACGCAAGTGAGGTCGGCAACTAGCCCATGGACGGCATACAAACGTCCAGCGCAATTGCCACCGAAGCCGACGTCTCCGACTCCTTGTGGCCGACGGCGTCCTAGCGCCAGCACGCTTGCGGCTCGGCGGCTGGCTACAGGCGTGAACTGAAGAGCAGGCAGGGTCGGGTGTGGGCAATGGTATGGCGGAAGTTGCCCGCAATCCTCGATTTCGCGTTCGCATTTGCTGCGGGAGGTATTGTGTTGAGGCTTGCCAGGCTCCTCATGCACGCAAGGGTTCCTTGGCTTGGATGCAATGCTTGGGATGAAATTTGGCTTGGCTCCTCACGCAAGTTTCATTGCGGTGGCAGGGGTAGGAACGCACCGGCAATAATGTCTTGTTCTATTTGTTATACTCCCGGTGAAACGCACGGGCATGTTTCCTAGTGTATACAAGTTGCCAACCAAGAGGAGGCATATAAAACGTTGGTACATATATCTATACCTACTAATAAAGAGAGAAAATTTCTTGTCGCTTTTTGGGTCTGCCTGCCTCCCACGGTCCGTTTTCTGCCTGCCTCCTACAGTCCGGTCTCTGCCTGCCTCCCACAGTCCGGACTCCATAAAAATAAAACGGCCTCGTCGGGTCGCTCCTCAGTCCGTATAGCATACGTAGTGGTGCCCCTGGTCGCTCCCACAAAGGTCAGGCCCAGTCCACCCGAGGCCAGCCAGGAAAAAACGCCCCCGGCTCCGTGACAGAGCGACAGCTGCCAGCGCAACCGAACGACTCCCGATTCCACCGCCAGCGCTGCCGGCTGCCGCAGGCGACGAGCGCCGCCACCGTCCGCCCGCGCCGGATCCAGGTAATTAAGCCGCCACTTCAATCAATCACGTTGGTCTCATCCTGACGTCTCGGCAAAGGCGACCTCGCCCTCTTTTCCGGCAGTCGTACGCGGCAGGCCGGCCGCCCCACTACTAGCTCGGTTCGGTTGGACTTGGTTTCCAGCGCACGAACCGTCTCGGTGGCAGCAGTGTGAAGAGTAATGCTTGGGTCCAAGAACACGCGGACGGGGAGAGACACCATTGCTGTGCTGTACATACAAGATCGAGAAACTGGCACCGACGCCATGGACGAACACTACACTGGAAGCTAAAGCAGCGTGAAGTTCGGGTCAGGCGTGATGTTGGAGAAAGGAAGGTCATCGGTCATCGGATCCAGCAACCGGCACGCACCGATGCCATGGATCGACGGACAGTGGGACGGTGGAGCAGGATGACTAGCAGTAGGAATTTGTGTAGCCCATGTACGTAGGCAAATTCGTTGATGTCAGTGACTTCATCGACCAGGAACTGCAAAACTTTTCACATCACCATATTTCATCCTTCTTTGCTTACGACCAAGACTTGAAGAGAGAAACAGAGAGCAGCACATGCACATCCTTCCGATGGCAATCTTCTGGTTCTGGGTAATTGGTCTGATGATCTGATCTACATCTCGCTTTAGCCTTTAGCCAATAAGCACACACAAGGATCCTGTGATCGTGACATCCACGCAAAACGCCGCCGAGTTCTCTACACGCCACTAGATGATCAAATACAAGTATACAATACAGGCTGAGCAAACAGATTCCCGCCAGGATAAGGTCTGGGGCACGATGTTGCCGCCCGCACCCTCCCCGCCAGGAAGCAGCTGCTGCCGAGGTCGACGGGCAAGTGGCCATCGTCGTCAAGGCCGGGGATGCTGCCGCGGGCGTCGAGGAACCAGAGCTCTTCAGGTTAGCAGCCAAAAATCTCAAAAAGTAACAATGATATGATATAATAATTTGTGTTAAAAATCAAAATAATCCAAACATCAACCTACTTATCAAGGTGCTGTAAAAATACTTATCATGGAAAAAATATCATGGCAGAGAACCTCAAACTTCTTTATATCATAAAAATATGTGTTATAGCTAACCAATGATAGACTTGGGACAGATATATCTCTAAATATCAAGAACTAGCTAAAATAGACACCGAGTATATATAAGTGACACAATAGGCTGATCCAATTTTTTGGAAAAACAATATATAGGAGACATTCCTCTAGATTTTTAACAATGATGAATACCGAATCCGATCACAATACATATTGGACCGCACCCTATGTTCTCATATGTGACCAAAATACGAAGTTCGATCCTGTGACCCGTGGCAACGCACGGGCACTTTTGCTAGTTTATACTAAAGAGGCATATATTGTGTGGGAGGTCGTCACACTATTTCTTTATCCACCTGAATACATATATAGAGTCCATGGTCGCTGGCTGATCGAGAGAGTCCTGTGTGTCAAGTTTCTCTAGTGCAGTACAATGTGTGATGTGTGCAATGATAAAAAAAGTAGGCATATATATGTTTGGGAGTAGGAGGCATCAGGGCAAGTATACATCGCTCGAGGTTCCTGAGTTGTTTGCGAGCAGGCCATTTAACCTGGCATGGGACATCAGTGTTGTTTAGCGTTGTCGTGTCGTCAATCATCACACTATTTTTTTATCCACACACATGAATATATATATAGAGGATGGTTCTGAGGGGATTGAAAAATTCTTGTGACTTGATAAGTTTATCAAGTGCAGCAGATTACAATGAGACCTGTGACACAACGTAGGTGTATGCTTGGTAGTAGGAGGCATCAGGGGAAGTATCATTCAGGGCGTATGATATGCTTGCTGAAGATTATACAGCGAGTAGGCCAATCATCAGGGCGTGGGACGTTTTGGTGGTTTAGGGGTTGCTCTTTCCAAGATTCACGCACCACGCAGTCTGGCCGTGCAGTCTCGCTGCCATTGACAAGAGAGCATTGGAGTCCTGATGTAGAAGACTTGATGGTGCAGGTGGATAATTAATGTAGAACCGAGCCTGCAAAGCCTTACTGTCTGAAGACTGAACTACAAATCAGGGGAAGATACAATTCTCCAATCAGTGCATCGCTTTAGGCTTTGAATCTGGTTTCTGGGAGGTGCTTGTTGCCCCTGACAAGAAACTCAACAGCAATGGCCCGATCTAATAAGTCTCTGATTCTATGATCCTTTGGTTATATAAGAGGCCAAACTGGTTATGGCTCCATTTGGCACAACTCAGATTCACCATTGAAGTTTTTTCTTTTCATTTTGGCAAAATAGCTTCACAAGTAGCTTTTTTATTGAAGTTGAGTGGTTTTGGAACAAGTGTTCGGCAAAACAGCTTCACATGATAAAACAATGAATAAAATTACTACAATACATAAAGCTAGGATAATATATTTTTTTGAAGCTTCATCCCAAATCATCCCTTTACGAGGGGAGAAAAAAATAGCTTCATCATTAAGCTGTTTTGAAAAGGTGGTGTTTGGCATAAAAGAACTCAGAGTAGCTCTGAAGCTATCGGTGAAGCTGTGTCAAACGGACCTATACATGTCAATGATAATGTCACTCAATTACTTCTAATTACATGTCAATGATGCTAAAAATTAAAAAATCCTTATTCAACCCCTAAGTTTGCATTGTGAAAGATAATGTAAAGTAATATAGATCTTTATAATTTGTACTTAAACTACCCGCCTCAGTCAGTACAAAAAAATTAATAAAAAGGTCTAAAATTGACAAGTAAATATTGATATAAAGGTACTACAAACAATAATTCGACATCCATGAGTTAAAACTTATATTGTTATGAATATTTATTTTTAATAAGCTTATCAACCGAGAAAATATATCCTTACCAAACAACGGAGTAATAGCACTTACAATTTACTTATATTAACACTTATGACAATAACTTTTGTAAGTGATTGTCAATAAAAAGTTTGAACATTTGATTGAAACATTATATCATATGAATATTAATAACTTAATTTTATTTTTTTTAATAAAACCGTACTAATATCACACATTAATTTCAACATCTTGAGTGCCATGGTGCATCCTAAAGCAACTACTTATGACACTATCAAAACTAAGAGGGTAACCTATGATCTAGAACATTCTTATTTGTAAACAAATTTTTTTGAATAAACCATACAATAAGCATTAAAATTTCATCAAAATTATTCTGTGCAAAATATATATAATCCAACAACTAGATGAGAAGTTAAAGGTTAATGTATAGGTTTTCATGATATCACATATAAAGGGCTGATATAAGAGTTTATACACTTTAAGTTTATTTATGTTTCAACTAAATACATATGGTACTACATAATATTAATCATAGAATTTATTAGGCATGAAATTGGTACAAGTAAAAAAAAATAGATTCTAAAATTCTTACAAATGCCTAAAATATTTTGTGGTCAAATTGACCGGTAGACTATAATCACCATCGTAAATAATAGCTATAGTATCTGAGGAGTTAATAATGTTAAAATTTAGGGAAAAAATGAAAATTGAGGTTCATGCCATCAAAATATAGATTGCACTACCTTAGCAAAAAAAATGTAGACCGTAACTAAAACTATCATGGTTTAAGTAAATGTTTCAACTAAATGTATATTAAATATACATATAGGTAATTCTTATTAGTGGACAGAGAGAAAGATATTTAATATAAGTAATTCTTATTAGTTAGTCGAAATGGAGAAAGGGTCCACCATTAAGCTGTAAACCCGGTGGGGCGTGTGAGAAAAAACAATCTGAAGTACCTATTATAGATATAATTTTAGAACATTAGTGAAGAGAAAAAAAAAACAAATTTTATTAGTTAGTGTGTCCAAACAATTTAACCCGTGCGAGAGCACGAACTAGTTTTAGCTAAACTAGTTTTAGCTAACCAATGCAAATCTTCAGACCATTTGTTCGGGCGCTTGCACGCAGAAGCGTTCCAATGGGGGCAAGACTGCCCAAAGAAGATAAACAAGTTGCGACATCTTTGGTGCCATATTTTCGCTAACGCAATATAAACCTTCACACCATTTGTTCGGACATGTAAGCGGCTTGCACAAAGAATTTTTTTCCTTAGTTATCAGGCCTTGAGAGCGAATGATAAACGAAAATCAGGTGGGGGATATTTGATGCATGAAATGCCTTTTGTAGAGACAAACTTAATTATTTCCCAACCAATGGAGCCTTAGTATACTGCTAATCAATAACTTCGACATGTCTGACATTCTAATTAATGTAGATATTGTCATTATAGTATATTAGTAAAAATCGAAGTAACAAAGTGTGTCCTACAAGTTTTTTTTTTTTTTTTGACCCAGCCAATTTTTTAAATTTTTGAATAATGCAGACATGTTTAATTTAGTTCCACGGGAGTCGAACCCAGACCATTAAAAGTGTGTCCTTATCCATATAATTTCTACCAGCTAAAGAAATTCATTTGGAAGCACACATAATAATTGCAGATCAAAAATAATAATTGCAGATCAAAAATCCTTTTTAATGAATGGATTCAAGATCAAGTACCAACTGCCGTGATAGCAGAGTCTTGGTGACTGATCGACTGATCGACGATTCTACCAGTAAGCAGATGTGTGTGTGGTGACAGCTAGACTGCTATGAAGATTGACGAGCACCGGTCATTGCAACTCAAGCGCAGGCCCAAGTACACAGGGTGCTTGTGAATTCCTTCTTTGCTCTTCAAGTTGGTAGTCGGCCGAATCATTGCACAATTTGCTTTGTTTTCTATAAGTTTTTGTTTTGACGCTTGTCATGGGTACAACTATAGCATCTGTTCATACATACGCAGACCCACTCAACACCACATACACCACCCCATGTACAAACAAACCTACAACTACACTCAGATCATGAAGACCACATCCTTCTTGAAATCACTGAAGTCCTTTCAGACTCTATAGACAACGGGCACGTCGCGATCCCATTGTGGCTCCACGCGAGAGAGGCAGACGCTTGCTGAAGCAAGCGGAGAAAATATTATGGGGGCATGCCCCGATGTGAGACCGGGAGTCGAACTGCGGACCGGCCGCTCGCACACCAGCGAAGTGAGCCACTGCTCTATCAAGTTGGTAGTAGAGATATGCTACAAAATGTTATAGCAGGCACGGTTCTACAGACTACGGAGGAATCCCTCCCCTGCATTTGGACTACTCCCATTGCCTCCCACTCCTATAGTAAGCAGTACACCCTTGTCATGTGTTTGTGACCGAAGGTACGATCACATGTGAAATGCTAAAGTGACGCGAAGGTGTCATGAGTCCAGATCGAGCTCCAACATGTACCTGGGGTGTGCAACTCTCGGTTGCTTATATGAAGGAGCCAGAGCTTAGAGCTAGCATCCATTTCATTTAAGCATCACATCCGGTGCCTTTAATAATTTTTGGTTTATTGAATTCAGATCTAATTACTGTATCCGTTATCTAATATAGTACCAAACGTATAAATAATTCAAAGAGAATAAAAGTGAAAAAAACATACATACCCATTAAATATAAAACTATAATAGTACCTGCAGTTTCTCTTCTATTTAGACATTTAAGGACCCAAGTTGAAATGCTGAGATATATAACTACACCTTTACTATCGTGAATGAACAAGTACTACATACGGAACGTTTTCTTGCTAAATCTACGGACAATTGTGTACTTACTATACTTATTTTTTCCAGGAAAAATATGTTGTAGTTATTTCAAACACCACCCCGACGGTTGCCCTGACAGTCAGACCCTCACTTCCTCATTTGTCACGGATATCTTTACAGAATAACAACCCCTGATGGTTTCTGTTGTTTTTCCTCACGGTTTTAGTTCATTATTCATGGAAAACATTTCCTATTGAATTGGAAATGATTCTAAATGTGTAAGGTGATAGAAAAGTAAATAATTTGAGAGAAAACAAATATGAGTGCTTTTCACTAGTTTTAAATATTTAGTCATAAACTTCTAATGATTATGCCTGCTAATGATACTCTAGTAGTTACTGCAAGAGCGAGTTCATGGACCAACACCAAGAAATTATTAGTCTTGCTATATACACTAAGATATTCCAAAATTACTACTACTTCGCCTCCACGGCCGTCTCCGCCATAGCCCCCACATCGTCCGCTCCTTCACCGCCACCGCACTCCACCGCACCATGGCGGCAGCATCTGTGGGGACGAGGAAGAACAGATCGAGCGACAGTGGCGAAGGTGACCTCATACAATGGCAACAGTTTGGTTGCAGGCGACCACGACCACGGACGGCGAATGCGACTACAGACAATGCGTGGAGACACTTCCAGAGTTGTTGGTGAAGAAGGATCGGAGCCGTGGAGGTAACTCGATGCAGCCCGTGTGGGCTCACGAGCCAAACAAGCAAACTGCATCCCGAGGGGCACTTCCAGGCCCACAGGCGACCATTGCATCTTGCAAAGGTGCTTCCAAGTTGTTTTTGCAATTTGGTACTATTCCCATTGCCTCCCACTCATATGGCAGGTACTATGGTCATTTCTGTGTCTGAAGCTGCCATTTGGTGTTTTTACGTTGTGGAAGGCAAAATATAACACTATCTAAGGAAAAAGCTAGCCAAAGGGAAGAAAAGGTGGTGCTGGATGTGGTGGTAGTGGATTGCTTATATGATGGACCTGGAGCCTTGCTGGTGTAATCCATATAACCCTTAAGAGAATCAAAGCTAGGTCATTTAGTAGTATTCATTGAATTCGGACCTACTTAGCGTCCTGCTTGTCTCTCAACTGCACTCTTTTTTACTGAGACCATACTTCTTATTTCAAATAACAATTCTGATAAAGATAAGGAAAAAGGACTTTGAGGGCATTCCTGTACAAGCCATATGTCGCGTGTCCTTGCTTGCATGCACTCAACAGAACCTTAAACTGGCTGGATCATAGAACATGGGTTGACTGCTGGCGCCTAGCCTCCTCTCGCCCTCCCTCCTTCCCTCTCCGTCCACTCCAAACCGATCCCACACTGACCTGAATCAGATTCATCAACAAATCGATTCCAAATCAGCGACTAGTAGCTACTCGTTTGATCTATACCGATACATCATCTGAGGCACTAGGATGAGCTCTTTACTGCGAGCGTCCCCAAGATCTGCCAACTGAGGCAGGCGCATCGGGTAAGCATCGTCGTGTGCGTCTGGTTTGCCAGAGCGCTCGTTAGCAGGGTTGCACGGTCATCTCCATCCTATGCATCGTGTGGTTCAGTTGAGGTCGTCAAGACATGGAGGTGAGTCTCTCTGCGTGGAGGTTCCTGTGTGTGGCTCAGTCCATGGGATCGATGGGTTGGCCATGGCTGCTGGCGGTATTGTGTTCCACCATGTCCGAGTATTTTAATCACACTGAAATTTATTTCATAAGCACAGTGGGATCAACATCTACCTTTTAGCTCTTTCGCAAAAAAAAAAAAACATCTACCTTTTAGCTGGAATTCGTCATGCTGGTATTGCAAGAGACAACTCTATGCTGAATGTAAATTCACGTGGAGGCAGTGCAGATCGGACGATGGCGGCAAACGTGACCTCATGCGATGGCACCAGGTTGGCAGCAGGCGACCATGACCTCGAACGGCACACCAGCTTGGCTGCGGCAGCGATGATTGAGACTGAAGATGGCGTGTGGAGACACCCGTTAAGAATGGCCCATTGGTGAAGACGGATCCGAGGTCATGGTGGTAACTCGATTTAGCCCGTGTCTGCTCTCAAGCCAAACAAACAAACTGCATCCTGGTGGGCGCAGCCAGAGTCACAGGCGACCATTGCCTCTTGCGAACGTGCTTCGTAGATGTTCTTGCGATTTGGTACTATTCCCACTGCCTCCCACTCATATGGCAAGTACTATTATCATTTCTGTGTCTGAAGGTGCCATTTTGTGTTTTTACGTTGTGGAAGACAAAATATAACACTATCTAAGGAAAAAGCTAGCCAAAGGGAAGAGAAGGTGGTGCTAGTTGTGATGGTAGTGGATTGCTTATATGATGGACCTGGAGCCTTGCTTGCGTAATCCATATAACCCTGAAGAATCAAAGCTAGGTCATTTAGTAGTATTCATTGAATTCGGACCTACTTAGCATACTGCTTGTCTCTCAACAACACTATTTTTTACTGAGACCATACTCCTTATTTCAAATAACAATTCTGATAAAGATAAGAAAAAGGACTTTGAGGGCATTTCTGTACAAGCCATATGTCGTGTGTCCTTGCTTGCATCCACTCAACAGAACCTTAAACTGGATGGAACATGGGTGGACTGCCGGCACCTACCCGTCTCTGGCCCTCCCTCCTTCCCTCTCCGTCCACTCCAAACCGATCCCACTGACCTCAATCCAGATTCATCAACAAATCGATTCCAAATCAGTGATTAGTAGCTACTCGTTTGATCTATACCGATACATCATCTGAGGTAGTAGCTAGGCATGATGGTTACTGTTCCTTTTCCAGACGGTTTCGTTCATCATTCATGGAAAAAAATTCCTATTTGGAAATGATTCTGTATGTGTAAGGTGTTAGAAAAATAAATAATTTGAGAAAAACAAGTACGAGTGCTTGTTATTAGTTTTAAATATTATTTAGTAATAAACTTTTAATGATTATGCCTGCTAATTATACACTAGTTACTACAAGAGAGCGAGTTCATGGACTAGCATCAGGAAATTATTAGTCTAGCTATATATACACACTGAGATAGTCCTAATGTACTACTGCTTAGCCTCCATGTCCATTTCCACCACTGCCTGCGGGGAGGATGCAGAGCAGATCGGACGATGCCGCCAAACATGACCTCATGCGATGGTACCAGGTCGGCTACAGGCGACCACGACCTCGACTGGCACACCAGCTTGGCTGCAGCGGTGATGACTGCGACTGAAGACAACATGTGGAGACACCCGTTAAGAATGGCCCATTGGTGAAGAAGGATCCGAGGTCGTGGTGGTAACTTCGATGCAGCCCGTGTCTGCTCTCAAGCCAAACAAGCAAACAGCATCCTGGTGGGCGCAGCCAGACTCGCAGGCGACCATTGCCTCTTGAAAACATGCTTCGATGATGTCTTTAGGATTTGGTACTATTCCCATTGCCTCCCACTCATATGGCAAGTACTATTATCATTTCTGTGTCTGAAGCTGCCATTACCTTTTTTTTTAACGTTGTGGAAGGCAAAATATAACACTATCTAAGGAAAAAGCTAGCCAAAGAGAAGAGAAGGTGGAGCTGGATGTGATGGTAGTGGATTGCTTATATGATGGACCTGGAGCCTTGCTTGCGTAATCCATATAACCCTGAAGAATCAAAGCTAGGTCATTTAGTAGTATTCATTGAATTCGGACCTACTTAGCATACTGCTTGTCTCTCAACAACACTATTTTTTACTGAGACCATACTCCTTATTTCAAATAACAATTCTGATAAAGATAAGAAAAAAGGACTTTGAGGGCATTTCTGCACAAGCCATATGTCGTGTGTCCTTGCTTGCATCCACTGAACGAACCTTTAAACTGGATGCACCTACCTTCCCTCCTTCCACTCCAATCCGATCCACACTCACCTGAATCCAGATTCATCAACAAATCGACACCAAAAGTAGTGTTGTTTGTTTAGAAATTACCAAAGGTGGCCTGCTCTAAAACCCTCTACAATAGTAGGGTTGTTTCTTTAAAAATTACACGTCTCCAATGGGAATCAGATTGTTTTTTGCTTTTCTTATATTATATAGTTCTGAACTCGATCATTTAGATTATTATTGACATGGATCTTTTATTTAAAATCCTCTCATTTAGATGGTCGTAAGAATGAAAGGTATATACTTTTTTCTCATTTTTCGTGGACGTCGTAATAAGGTCAGTTTTTTTTTTTTTTCACAACGGTAAAACCGAATTTCATTACTTTCGCAGCGAAATTACAAGAGTTTTTAAGACTGCAAAAAATAAAAACACCTAACGACCAAAGGAGTTCTAACGCAACGCTCACCCTTCCGAACCCATCAGGGATCCAGAAAAGGGAAGACCAAGATAAACGTCCTGCACCGCGAAGGGTAACAGACATAGGAGCCTACTTGTCTCATATTACAGCAGACACACATCAAAGCTGACACAACTTTAAAGATGATTTGATTGATGCCAGCTGATACAGCCATTGTGTTCCTTCAGCTTCATCCGGAGAACAGGACAAGTTGCTTGTCTTGGGCACCATCTTGTGTTTCCTGCTTATGGAATGAGAGCGCCGTGGCCTTAATTGCTTCAGCTCCGCAGACTATCTGCTCCTTGAGATCCTCCTTTAGGAAACCTGCCCAGTATGATAAAAAAGAACTTATCAAGCATACAATCTCAGTAGGAGACTGAATTCTTTTATTCTCAAAACATATCAGGTTTCTGATTCGCCAAATGGACCAGTACACGCAGCTAAACCAAACATATGAAGATTGGAAACAGATGGAAAAATATTCTGGATCCAAGGCCAGAATTGACTATCATTTACAGGCCTACATTGTACTCCAAACGCAAAGCCAGCAACCTCCAGATATACTTAGCTGTTGCGCATTCAAAGAAAGTGTGATTAATAGTTTCTTTCTCGGTGCAAAAAGCACAAATATCATTCCCTTTCCAATTTCTCCTAATCAAGTTGTCTTTAGTGAGAATGGCATTTTGTTCTAGTAACCAAACAAAAATCTTGATCTTTAGAGGGATTGGAGCTTTCCAAATTCTCTTATTTTTGTTACCATGCTCCTGATTGCATAAGAGTTTGTATATAGATTTGACAGTAAAACAGCCAGATTTCTCCAGCTCCCATCCAGGGGAATCATTTTCAATGTTGATAACACATCGAAAAGTAATATCATATAATCTTCTAAGCTGATTCTCGGTTCTTCATACACCATCTCTAAATGATAATCTCCAAAGACTTTTGTTTCATATCACCTCTGATGCAGTCTTGTTCATTGCGGACCTCATACAGCTTCGAGGAACTTTTCAGCTAAAGTTACTTGCCCACACCATCTATCGTGCCAAAAACTAGTTTTTTTTGCCATTGCCCACTCTCATAGCTCTACCTTTGAGGTATACATGTCGACCTTTAATAGATCATTCCAGATTGGAGAATTCTTAGGATTCTTCTTTAACAGAGTTACTACACCTTTCCTCATATATTTTTTGTCAATTATATCATTCCAGATCCCTTTACCGGTCTCAACTTTCCACCACCACTTGCACAACATACTTATATTCATTTTCCTTAGCTCCTTAACCCCCGGACCACCTTTGTTCTTAGGCTTGGTGATTATATTCCATTTGACTAGATGATATTTTTTTTCTTCACACTGCCACCTTGCCGGAAAAATCTTTTCCTAGCAATGTCTATCTTGTTAAGGACCCGACCGCGAGGCACCAAAACATAGACATGGCATACGGTGGAATATTGCTTAAACATGCATTTATCAAAGTAAGCCTTCCACCTAAGGTTAAGGCACTTCCTTTCCATCCATCTAGCCTCTTCAACACTTTCTCATATATAGGAATCCAATCAATGACATGTAGTCCGGATCCAGAAACAGGGGACACCAAGATACTTTATTGGCCAATTACCAATAGAGCGATTGAACATATCGAGAATAGAATACATTCTTATTATCATCATGATTCACCATCATCACTTCACTTTTGGAGAAGTTGATTTTGAGTCCGACATATTCTCATATAAGTAAAGGAGTAATTTCAGATTAGTTGCCCGATTCACATCATCTTGGAGACATAAGATGGTATCATCGACATCTTTGGAGTACCACCACTCCATTTTCAATATATTCGGAACAAGGCCGGAGATTAATTTGTTCTTCCGAGCCATATTTATCATTTTTGCAAGAGTATCACCGCAATGTTAAACAGGAAAGGAGACAAAGGATCCCCCTGTCTAACCCCTCTTTTTGATTTGAAGTATTTGCTGTCATGTTATTCACTTTCACACTTACGATTAGTCGGTTACTCATAACTTCTCTTATCCAACCGCACCACTTGTCACCAAATCCCTCTCGTCTAAGACAGGTTGAAAAGGAAGTTCAATTTATTTTATCATAAGCCTTCTCGAAATCCAGCTTTAATACCAACCCATCTTTCTTTTTACTTTTTGTGTCATGCAGAATCTCATGTAGTGCCAGGATTCCATCCATGATGTTTTCGTTCTTAATAAATCCAGGCCCGGCATCCGTTTATAATCCTTTCCATCACTTTTTCCATTCTCATGGTTAGGGCTTTGGTAAAGATTTTATACACCACATTTAATGCACAAATAGGTCGTATTGTTTTATGTTGTTAGCTTCCTTTACTTTAGGAAGAAGAGAGATTACACCATAGTTGAATCTTCCAATATCTAATTTGTTGCTATGAAAATCATCAAATAACTTTATAAGATCTGACTTGATAATATTCCAACAATGTTGATAAAATTCTATTGGGAAATGATCGTGTCCGAGGGCGTGTTTTTCTCCATTGCAAACACCACCCTCCCCGATTTCCTCTTCTTTAAACTTTTTCTCCAACTCCTCATTTTCTGTGCGAGATACCTTCTCACATTCTTCCCAGCAGTTTGGGTCAATGGAGAAGTCAGCTTGGTCTGAAGGACCAAAAAGAGTTTTATAAAACTCAGTAGCATGCTCCACCAGAGCTTCATCTCCCACAATTGATTGATTATTGTGTTCCGGAGAGAAGATAGTGTTCTTTCTTTTTTTACCATTGGCTACTCTATGAAAAAAAAATGCAGTGTTACATCCCCCTGTAAAAAGCCGGTTACTATTTGATCTTTTGTGCCAATACAACTCCTCATCCTCCATTAACTTTAAAAGCTCAGTTTGAATAAAGGACTTCCTATGTAAATTTTCCTGGCTTAAGCCTCCCTCTTCTTCCGACTTTCTAATTTCTCCATTTCTTGTTCCAAAGTTTTCTTGTATTTCCTTGCATGTCCTTTCAAACTTTGTCCCCAACCTTTTAAGAATTTTTTGATTCTGTCCATCTTTATACACCAACTTTCAATAGCGTAATTAGCTCTTACTTTTTTTCTCCCAAATTTCTTTGATCTTTTTCAAAATCAGCATGTTTGAGCCAAGAGGTCTCAAAACAAAAAGGTCTTGCACCAATATGGTAAGCATGTTGAGGTTTTCGAACACTATTACAATATATAATAGATGTGCTCCAAAAGCTTTGCGGTACAACACTAATGAATACTAAGCGTACAAGTTTTACATAATATCATCGGGAAAACTAATGGGTTCGAGACATTAGAGGATCCTATACAGATGCGGTCCTCTCCTCATCGAATTCACTGAGCTCTGGGATAAAGTAGAAGGATCCGTGTTCCAGCCGGACGTGCTAGATTGGTTTGTTTGGAACTGGACGGCCAATGGCGAGTACTCAAGCTTGTCTGCCTACGTAACCTTCTTCATCGGCTTCTCCAACCTCCTGGGCACCAAAGAGGTGTACGTCCAGCGCCACCGAAGGTCAAGTTCTTCTTTTGGCTCGCCCTCCATGGCCGATCAGAGACTGCCGAACACTGGATGCCACATGGGCTTTCAGACAACGGCAGACCAGTGGTGTGCACAACTTTTACTTCTATTAATAGACGGTAGCTTGCTCAAACCTGCAATTGATTTTTATTGTGTGTTCTTCCCCAGGTGGATAAGTGGATACTGGTGTCTGGTAAACAGATCGGAGCTGAAGGCAAAAGGCCACTAGCGCAACCGAAAGTCGAGGGCGACTCTTTGAGTAAACTAAATGCAGTCCGTACGAAGCAAAATGCAAGTGCATCCTTGTGGTAATATTGCATCTGGACTACTCCCATTGCCTCCCATTTCTACAGAGAACTCTAGTTTCATTTTGGTGTCTGAAGCTACCATTGCTTGTTAAAAAAAAAGAAACAATAACGACGAAGGAAAAGTCCAGCCAAGTGATGAGAAGGTGCACATTGCTCAGACAAGGTGGCCTTATATAAAGGAGTTCGAACTTAGACCAATCAGTTTCACTCAAGCATCACAGCCCAGACATTTAATATTCTTCATTCCCTTCATACCTAAATTAGTGTACTACCAGTCTACAATACTGCAAAGTCCTTTTTTTTCCTAAAAACCATACTCGTTATTTCAAACAATTTTTGACAAAGACAAGACAGGAGGCCATTTAGGGCATTTCGGTAGGCGTCATTTCAAAAGCCCTTTGCTTGCATCCACTAAACAGAAAATAGGACTGCCACCATGGATTCATCTTATGTGTGGCATCTTAAATTTTTGATAGATTTGCACTACAACAAAAATGTTTTTATGAGGCACTTCCCAAACATTAACCGAGGCGGCCACAAAATCCATTCACCTCGGAGAATGCCCGATGATTACTGGAGGCATAGTCGTTTTATTTACCAATGCGCCAAAAATGACCGACCGAGTCGGTTGAAAAATGATCGCCACACAAAATTGATTTTTTTGGAGGCGGCTAATTTCGGAGGTGGTCGTCTTAAGTTTTGGCTTTGTCTTGGACTTCCAATCCATAAATGGTGAATTTGCACAGATAAGATGATCGGTGATTCAAGCTTCAGTACAAATTGTCTTGTCATTCTATGTCCTTCAACAGTCTTGCCGTTGAGTGTTAGTTGAGGTTTCTTTGGGACCATTACTATGTATAATAAGAAAAAAGCTCGTGAAACTAAAGATGGCATATGATTAACTTATTTCGAGTGATCAAGAAGTACCATCGACTTGCACCCACGCTCCTTCGGCAATGTAGCACTAATCAATTTGTGGTCTCTGTCCAAATACTTGCATTTGAAGGATCATTTTGGCACATTTTTTGCCGCTTCGAGATCTCCTCCGCAACGAGAGCTTCATTCATATGCTTGTAACAGTCTTGGAGAGAGGCCAACAGATTTCGAGTTATCAATGCATCAACTGGGCTGTTGCTAGTTTACCACAGTCCTGTGAGCAGAGGCATCGATCTGATAGATAAATGATACCCATTGTGCTCCTGAAGTTCCCCATGCGAACATAGCACCACACCCTTTATGATTTTGCGGTAATGCTTTATAGGAGTATCATTTTGGTTGTTTACACACTCTTTTACTTTGAGATCAGTAGCGAGGCTCAAAATATGTCTCGGGTTATATTATATAGATGGAGAAACATGCGGACCTGTCCAACAGCATTGACCTTTAGTTGCATTACCACAACCAATTTGGATCACGGATCGAAAACATGCATGGCATTTCAACATCAGGATGAGCATGGTTGTTTTTGCAACCAAAATTCTTGGTAGACAATATTTGTAATAGTTAAAGGAATCATTTATACAAATCCATGCAAAGATGGAATCACGATGGCAACCATATATGAAAATCCATGCAGTACATGATTCTAGTAATTGTATATTGCAGTAGCAAGAATGAAAAGCATTATGCTTAACACCACCCCGACGGTTGCCCTGACAGTCAGACGCTTACTTTTTTTCATTTGTCACGATTATCTTTACAGAATAGCATGATGGTTTCTGTTCTTTTCCTGACGGTTTTAGTTCATCATTCATGGAAAAAATTACTATGGAAATGATTCTGTACATTTAAGGTGTTAGAAAAATATATAATTTGAGAGAAAACAAGTATGAGTGCTGGTTATTAGTTTTAAATACTAGTAATAAACTTCTAATGATTATGCCTGCTAATGATACTCTAGTTACTGCAAGAGTGCGAGTTCATTGACCAGCACCAGAAAATTATTAGTCTAGCTATATAAACACACTGAGATAGTCCAAATTTACTACTGCATATGTCTGTTTCCACCACAGCCTGCGGGGGAGGGAGGCAGTGCAGATCGGACGATGGCGCCAAACGTGACCTGACCAGGTTGGCTGCAGGCGACCACGACCTCGAACGGCACACCAGCTTGGCTGCAGCGGCGATGACTGCGACTGAAGACGGCGTGTGGAGACACCCGTTAAGAATAGCCCATTGGTGACGAAAGAAGCCCAGGCTGTGGTGGTAACTGGATGCAGCCCGTGTGTGCTCGCAAAGCCAAACTAGCAAACTGCATCCTGGTGGGCGCAGCCAGACTCACAGGCGACCATTGCCTCTTGCAAACGTGCATCGAATATGTTGTTGCCATTTGGTACTATTCCCACTGCCTCCCACTCATATGGCAAGTACTATTATCATTTCTGTGTCTGAAGCTGCCATTTTGTGTTTTTACGTTGTGGAAGACAAAATATAACACTATATCTAAGGAAAAAGCTAGCCAAAGAGAAGAGAAGGTGGTGCTGGATGTGATCGTAGTGGATTGCTTATATGATGGACCTGAAGAATCAAAGTTAAGTCATTTTGTATTCTTCATTTAATTGGGACCTACTTAGCGTACTGCTTGTTGATCCATGGGCTTTTTTTAATGAGATCATACTCCTTATTTGAAATAATTCTGATAGACAAGAAAAAAAAAGGACTTTGAGGGCATTTCTGTACAAGGCATGCATACGTCGTCTATTTTTATTTATTTATTTTTTTTTGGAGGGGCAAAAGCCCCTTCAGGAATTTATTAAATAGGAAAAGTCAAAAAAACCAATTACAACCCGAAAGGGAAAGGAACAAAGAAGCCTAAAAACATAGAACGAAAGGAAAAAAAAAAAAAGAGTCACAACAAGATTACAATAGATTGTGGATCCATGCAAGGAAAGCAATTCTGAACTTTGCCTTAACCCCGAGGGTCGGGGCGTCGACTTCTTTGGCAAAAATGTCACTAGCTCTAGCAATGGATGCCGACATTCCCTTGAAAATTAAATCATTCCTCACTGGCCAGATTGCCCAGCACATGATTATCACTATAATCATGAAGAATTTATGGTGTGATTGGACTGTGATCATATCGATAGCCTGAAAAATGTCAAGATGTCCATTCAGATGAATCCCACCTTTGCCCAACACTGCTTGGCGAAAGGGCAGTTTTAAAACAGGTGCAGGACCGTTTCTTCTTCATTCTGATTGCACGGAACACAATTGTACGAAGGCAAATGCATGTTTTTTCTTCTTAGGATATTCCTCGTGCTTAGCCTATCCGACAAGATGAGCCAGAAAAAAACCTTGTGCTTTGGTTGACAACAATTTTTCCACAACCATTTGAATGCCAAAGGAACTTGATGATGGCCCTTGAGGTGCTTATAAGCCTTCATGACTGAAAAAGGCCCCCATATAGTTGACCAAACATCATTATCGGTGGAGACAGTGAAAGTAGCTTTGAGTTCCTCCAGAGTAATGAACTGCTGATGAGCTTGAACTGAGAGAAGCAAATTAAAGAGCCCCCGAGATTCCTGATTTAGCTTCCATTGAGACACTGAAATAAATTTGCTTTTCGCAAAAGAGTGCAGCTCAGGGAAGTCCTCCATCAATCGCTGCGGTTTCCACTTGTCCATCCATAATCAGCAGGAATCCCCCTTATTTGCCTGAACAATGGCAAACTCTTTGTAGCAGTTCAGAAGTTGCAGGATGTCTCTCCACCAAAAGGAGCCCTTCTTAGTATGATTGGGCAGCTTGCCATACGTTGTCTGTTAACAGGATTAACAAAAGGTGGTCAACATACCGCCATTGGAAAGCCGGATTAACCGTGATGCAATCGTCGGATGAAATCCTCTACAATAGTAGTGTTGTTTGTTTAGAAATTACTAAAAGTGTCATGCGCTAAAACCCTCTTTTTTTTTTTTTTAGATAATGGATATCAAATCCAGCCTCTACATCCCGAGATGTACACAGCTAAAACCCTCTACAATAGTAGGATTGTTTGTTTAAAAATTACAAGTCTCCAATGGGAATCAGATTGTTTTTGCTCTTGTTATATTATATAGTTCTGAACTCGATCATCTAGATTATTATTGACATGGATCTTTTTATGTAAAAATCCTCACATTTAGATGGTCGTAAGAATGAAAGGTGTAGACTTTTTTTCCCTTTTTTTCGTTGACGTCATAATAAGGTCAGTTTGGTAAGCAGCATGTTGAGGTTTTTGAACACTATACAAATATATAATAGATATGCTCCAAAGGCTTTGTGGTACTACACTAATTAATCATAGGCGCACACATTTTATATAATATTATCGGGCAAACCAGTGGTGTGCATAAAATTTACTTCTATTAATAGACGGTAGCTAGTGCTCAGGCCTGCACTTGATTTTTACAAAGTGTTCTTCCCAGTGCATAAGTGGATACAGGTGTCCGGCAAACATATCGAACTTCGAACGCAATAGGCTACGTACTAGCACAACTGATCGCGAGGGCGACTCTTCAAGTAAACTAAATGCAGTTGGGGTAGATGCATCTGCATCCATGTGAGAATAATGCTGCATCGGGACAATTCCCATTGCCTCAAATTTCTATAGAGAACACTAGTTTCATTTTGGTGTCTGAAGCTATCATTACTAGTGAAAAAAGAAAAAATAACACGAAGGCAAAGCCCGGCCATGTAATGAGAAGGTGGACACTGCTCAAGAAAGGTGGGAGTGGTGCTTATATAAAGGAGTTGAACGTAGGCCAATCAGTTTCACTCAAGCTTCACAGCCCGGACATTTAATATTCTTCTTTCCCGACATACCTAAATTTGTGTACTACCTCTCTACAATACTGCAAATTCCTTTTTTTTGAAACCATAGTTGTTATTTCAAACAATTCCGACAAAGACAAGACAGGGAGGCCAACTAGGGCAATTCGGTAGGCGCCATTTCAAGAGCCCTTTGCTTGCATCCAAAGAAACCAAAAAATGGAATTGCCACCATGGATTCATCTTATGTCTTGCATCTGAATTTTTTTTTGATAGATTTGCACTACTACAAAAATGTTTTTACGAGGCACTTACCAAACATTAGCCGAGGCGTCACAAAATCAATCCACCATGAAAAATGCCCGATGCTTAATGGAGGCGGTCATTTTATTTACCAAGACAACAACAATTGCTGCCTCGCAAAAATAGATTTAAGGAGGTGGGCGTTTTTAGAGGCGGTCATGTTAAGGTGTATGCCTCCATAAACCCATTTTTGGAGGCCGACACACTATATCATCGCTGAAGGCTGAACTACACTTCTTTCAAGGCTAAATTAGCTATGCACCACGAGAAATTCCTGCTTCTGATGTCATATAAATGCATCTTGGCGTTCTGCTACATCAGATAGCTCTGGTTCCCATTCTATATATCGCCATTGGTATGCTACTAGACTTGGCCGAGGAAGAAGTCGTGGTCCGGCGTGCTCTCCTGATGCCACCAATTCCATTGGCACACGACTTGATTCTTTATGCATTTGTTCCCTCTTACTACATTCTATATCCTCTTGACTGACAACTGCACGACTAGAATTATATCACAAGCCGTACTCAAGCTCGCATACATACTCATCCACTTCTCCAATGTAATATTATGTATTCTCTATATATCCTGCTGTCTATGCCTTAGTTTGCTCTTACTATAGTCGAAGATAGATGAACCTGCTGCCCTAGGATGGAAGGAATCTAAAACGCAAAGTCTAACATCATATATATAGGCACACACTTCTGAATACCACCACTGCAACTCTGGTGTGCATTGGTTGTTAGAGCTATTATTTACTACTTTTAGAATTATTTTCATGTAACTTCTTCTGTGTTATATTAAACATTTCATGTCTGTGTGACAGGATTTTATTTCTCTCAACCTCTCAGCAAGAGTTTTGGTGAGAAAATTTATTCAAGGAAAAAAGAGAAATCAGAAACAAAATACTCCACGAACACCAAGATGATGAAAGAAAACAAGAAAAAAAGAGAGAGCGAAAGGCTACCCCTAACATAGTTAAAAAGAGAGCAAAAAGCTCTAGGGAAAAAAACTTTAATAAAAACCACTAGCACCTAAAATCTAAAGCCACAGGAAATTGCATGATTACAGCTCGGTCTTTATTTGTCCACTTATGCTATATCACCATCTTAAACGCAGCGCAAGTGTGCAAAGCTCCAGTTCAATGATTCTCAACCCAGCTAGTTCTTTTGCACATGCTGTAGCTTTCTATTTAACCAAGCGGTGTTCCCTATTTACACTTTCCAGTTCATCATCCATCTATAAAAGAACTACTGCCAGAACATAACGATCAATTTGCCAAAAAGCCGTTTTTGGAAGGAAATAGTCAGATGAGTCTGCAAGACAAATCAATCATTTCTTTCTTTAATTTGGATGGATTCATTTTGTTGATATATATCTAAGCTAGGAACCCAAGGTTTTAGACCTATTTAGTAGAAGAACAGGCAAACCGAGTACAAGATGTGATGGTAGTGCCGATACTTTGGCAAACAAGCTGTGCTCGCGTGTGCTGTACGTTTTATCACCGGTGCATGGCATCATTGTCTGGATCTCAGCGAGAAGTTGCTGCCCGCGGATTGAGAACATTGAACTGAGCAGCACATCAAACCTTTTGGGAACAATGCTCTATTCTCCCAATGCCTCCATCTCCTAGGCTAGCTATACAAATCTACCGAAAAACAACAATGCTAGCTACGTATACACCATCTCCCGGTTGCGATGTAAATCCTGAAAGGGACATGACATGGGGAAAAAGTTCCAAGCTAAGAGAGCTGAGAAAATGTCAAGACTTGAAAGTATCAAATGTGGGTGCCAACATATATAGACGAGTTGATCATGGAGCTTCTGATCAATTAACAATGCGTCTGCTGCATATTTATTGCAGTTTGTTTGTCTTTGGCTGTTGTATCACAAATACTACTTGCTGTGTTAATGCATCCGAAACATTTGCAATAGTCGACCTTTATTGGTAGTATCACGGAATTTATGTGTTAATGCATCCGGAAACATTTGCAATAGTCAATGATGTGAGCTTCTGATCCTCTCATGCATTTAACTCTTCTGAGTATATAAATCCTAAAACATTTGCAATAGTCGACTTTTATTGGTATCACTGAATTTATGACAAAATTCAACTTGCATTCCAAATAGAACTTCTTGGTTTGGATTGTATTTTTTTATGTTTTATTCCAAAGACTACTTCTCGGTGTGGATACTTAGAGTAGCGACGGGGATTCCACGGGTTGGATCCTCTGTTCTCCCTATGCATCTGACTCCTATAATACTTTTAATATGGATGCACGCGTCCCTACCCGTTTGATGTGGATGTGGATCTAGAGATGGGTGATGCAAGCCCAGGTACAGGTATATTGGCAAGAATAAAAACTGGTAGCCAACTCCGCACGGCCGGGAATGCTACGGAATGTCACAGCTACTTAGCACAAATACTCAGTCTACCGAACCAACTCTTTATTATAAACAACACAAGTTTGCTGAATAATGCTTTGAAAAGTATGCACTAAATTGTTTCAGATACAAAACTATTTTTTTCTAAGTGAAACATGAGGGATTAATTACCCTTACCCCCTACTGAGATTTTATTGAAAACAAAATATGAAGTCTTACACATCTCATGAAACAAAGAAAGATACCAAAAAGATTTTAAAAAATTTGCACATCGTCTTCTAGCGATTGGGAAATTAAAGGATGATTGCTTGCTCTCGCTCTTAGAATAACACGGGCAAACTGTCTCTTGAAAAATCTCTTCCAACATTGAATAGAATTTTGAACATGTTGGAGGATCATTATATTAAGAAAACAGAAGGGCTTTAGAACCCATACAACTCCAGCACACTGACAGTGTTACGAAGAGACACACATGGCTTTTGAATAGAGGTACGCATGACTACGAACTTGGAAAAGGAAAATCAGACACCAATCTTAGCCACCAATGCGCACAAGGGCATTTATGTGAGACACACCCCGAGCCCCGCCTATATTCCATAGCTGCAGGTCTTCCCAAGCAGCAGCTAACATTGTATTTACTCGGATGGCCTCCATCAGAAACACAGTGGTTCCAAATGGTTTCGTAGTGACATCACAACAGACAGTGCCCGTCCATGAGGGTGGTGCGAAAACGTGATGAGAGTTGTTCCAGCCCTGTACGGTGTGTCTCTTTGTACTCTCCCCCTCTGCATTCTACCTCTCTGTACTTTTCCCCCTCTGCTTATCTGCGTCAGCCATTGGTGATCCAAATGACAACAGCCCAACATCACTTCTCGAAAATGTAGGGGTCTCGACCAGCAAGTGGGTGATGCGAAGGCCCCAGCGAGGAGGCTTCCCGTAGCAAGTGAGTGATGCGAAGGCCTATCCCAGAGAATTCAGGGAGGACATTGCTGTGACCAGGGTTCAGCTCCACCCTAGTACCCTGTAGATGTGAACGTGTGATGATGACTTGTGATTGGTTTCCTGACGCCTCTAAATCCTAATTTTGGATATAAAAATGAGTCCCAACATTCGACTCCACTGCTATGTGTACTTGAGTAACCAGGCACCGCGTCATGCCCATGCTGTACCTAGCTAGCTAGTTTCTCATAGTAGAGTGTACCGATTTGATTAGTCTGAAAGTGAAGGGTATATATAAAGAGAAGAGAGGAGCTGAGATGTAAGGGCAACTAGCTAGCTCGGTTCTCA
The DNA here is from genome assembly GCA_015847255.1 of Hyparrhenia diplandra. Lineage (NCBI taxonomy): Eukaryota > Viridiplantae > Streptophyta > Magnoliopsida > Poales > Poaceae > Hyparrhenia > Hyparrhenia diplandra. The sequence goes on along the minus strand of JADLZK010001981.1, from coordinate 62,081 downwards.
TAGGATCCTAATAAATACAACGTCATAGCGTGGGCACGACGTCCTAATAAATACAGGGTAGGGGCGCGGGTGCCTTGCCCCGCTGCTGCGTCGTCTTGCCGGCGTTGTAGAGGATGGAGAGGCGGTGCTCGATGCGCCCTGGTGAGTGACATGGCCGTCTCCATGTCCTTTGAATCCTGCAGCTCGACGTCGGTTTTCAGCGGTTCCCCAAATCCCGATGTGTAGATGTTGACCTGCTGCTTGTCGTCGAGGTGTCCGGAGCGAGCGACCAGCGCTAGGAACTGCTCGCTGTAGTCGCCGACGGTGCCGGTCTTCCGAAGCGATGCCAGTTCACCCAGCGGATTGCGTCGGGTACCTAGGCCGGCGCCGTTGACGTACTAGGTGAAACTTGCCCAATCACCTTCTCCTGAGACAGGCGCATGTACAACTGTTGTGCTCCTCCTGTGACATGGTAAGATGCGTGCCAGACTTGCTCTGTGGCTGGCGTACCTTGTCCCCTGAAGAATTGCTTGCAGTGATTGAGGCATGGCAGGGGATCGTCCTTGCCATCATACGTCAGGAAAGGACAACTTGTGCGGACGAGGTGCTAGGCCGGGCGGCGGTCGACGAGCGGGGAGGGGGCGCGATGCACCGCCGGGCTGGGGCCCCTCCCGGCGTCGACTTCGGGTCCGGGATTCCTCTTTTCCGTCGGGCTGTCGTCCGGTTGGGCAGCGGACGTCTTGCCCTTCTCCATTCTCGCCTTGATGTAGGCGCGCCCGAAATCTTCTATGGCTGACATCATCTCCATCTCCGCCTCCTGGAGAAGCTTGATTCGGCGTTCCTCCGCCGGATTGGTACCGAAGAGGACAACAACTTGATTGGCGAGCATGTCGAGGCGGGCGGTGAAGTTGGAGAACTGCTTGTCAGTTCGGTCAGCATCTTCTTCGTCTCGGTGTCCATGGCGGTGGGTGGATCGTAGTGGCCTCCGGATACCAGCTGTCACCCAGGGCGGGATCGATTCGGTGACACGTGGCGGGCGCGCATGGGCAGGGGGGCAGCAGCCCTGCGGCTGCTGGCGCACGCTGGGGGCGTGGGCAGCGGCGCTGGAGAGAGAGAGAGAGAGAGAGAGAAAAATTGATTTTTTTTATTGCTTGTTACCCTAAAAGATTACAGACACCTTACTTATATAGCCCTTCTAGTGGGACTTGTAATCCAAGCAATCTCTAAAGGTTTCCTTATAGAGTTGGAATACCTTTTACAAGTGATCTTATTTATTTTCCTAATAAGGGTTTTCCTTATGAAATTGGAATATCCCTTGCACACCAAAAAGGTCCTAAGATAATCCTAACCGAACTCTTACTTTATTAATTCCTGAAGAAGACGCTGGAAGGCGGCGGTGGTGGGGAGAGGCACGCCAAGGCCCCCTCACCTCCGGCTGGGCCGCGCCACGGGAGGGGGGCGCCCCGGCTGGGCGTGGGTCTCTTGGGCCCGTCGTCCTGGGCCCTATCTCCAGACATGTGACAACCGGCTAAAAAAATTCATTTGGAAACACACATAATAACTGCAGATCAAAATCCTTTTTAATGGATGAATTCAAGATCAAGTACCAACTGCCGTGATAGCAGAGTCCTGGTGACTGATCGACGATTCCACCAGTAAGCAGATGTGCATGGTGACAGCTAGCCTGCTATGCAGATTGACGAGCACCAGTCATTGCAACTCAAGCGCAGGGCGAAGTACACAGGGTGCTTGTGAATTCCTTCTTTACTCTTCAAGTTGGTAGTCAGCCGAATTATTGCACAACCTACTCTGTTTTGTATAAGGGTTTTTTTTTGTCGCCTATCATTTGGGTACAGCTATAGCATCTGTTCATACATATGCACTCCCACTCAACACACGCACACCACATACACCACCGCATGTATAAACAAACCTACAACTACACCCAGATCATGAAGACCGCGTCCTTCTTGAAATCACCGAAGTCCTTCGGACTCCGTACACGACGGGCACGTCACGATCCCATTGTGGCTCCACGCGAGAGAGGCAGACGCTTGCTGAAGCAAGCGGAGAAAATATTATGGGGGCATGCCCCAATGCGATACCTGGAGTCAAACTCCCAACCGGCCACTCGCACGCCCGCGAAGCGAGCCACTGCGCTATCAAGTTGGTAGTAGAGATGTGCTACAAAATGATATAGCAGGCACGGTTCTACAGGCTGCGGAGGAATCCCTCCCTGCATTTGGACTACTCCCATTGCCTCCCACTCCTATGGTAAGCAGTACACCCTTGTCATGTGTTTATGACCGAAGGTATACGATCACCTGTGAAATGCTAAAGTGACGCGAAGGTGTCATGACTCATGAGTCCAGATCGAGCTCCAATGAACCTGGGATTGTGCAACTCTCGGTTGCTTATATGAAGGAGCCAGAGCTTAGAGCTAGCATCCATTTCATTTAAGCATCACATCCGGTGCCTTTAATAATTTTTTGGTTTATTGAATTCAGATCTAATTACTGTATCCGTTATCTATACAATATCACCAAATGTATAAATAATCCACATTCTCGGCTTTGGATAAAGCGTGGGTCGGTTTGCCAACTGCAGTGGGGGATGTCCGGAAGGCGACATCACTTTGCCTTCTCGTCGGGCGCGCTGAGGTGGGGTGTCCATGGATCTTAATTCTTCGACGCTATGGATGCCCGTTGATCTTTAGTACACATATCTTCATGTACTAAAGTTTCTTTTTGTTCTTAGATTCTGTAATAAATTTGCCTATGTGTGATCACGCAGAGGCTTTGGCTGTGTACGTTACTGCTGAGGCCGGAATGTAATTCTGTTATCTAAAAAGTATAAATAATTAAACAGAGAATATGGATGCCCGTTGATCTTTAGTACACATATCTTCATGTACTAAAGTTTATTTTTGTTCTTAGATTCTGTAATAAATTTGCCTGTGTGTGATCACGCAGAGGCTTTGGCTCTCAGACGTTATCGCTGAGGCCGGAATGTAATTCTGTTATCTAAAAAGTATAAATAATTAAACAGAGAATAAAAGTGAAAAAAAACATACGTACCCATTAAATATAAAATTATAATAGTACGTGCAGTTTCTCTTCTATTAGGACATTTAAGGACCCAAGTTGAAATGCTGAGATAACTACACCTTTACTATCGTGAATGGACGAGTACTACATACGGAACTTTTCTTGCTAAATCTATGGACAAGTGTGTACTTACTATACTTATTTTTTCCAGGAAAAATATGTTTTAGTTATTTCAAACACCACCCCGACGGTTGCCCTGACAGTCAGACCCTGCCTCACTTCCTCATTTGTCACGGATATCTTTACAGAATAACATCCCCTGATGGTTTCTGTTCGTTTTCCTCACGGTTTTGTCCATTATTCATGGAAAACATTTCCTATTGAATTGGAAATGATTCTAAATGTGTAAGGTGATAGAAAAGTAAATAATTTGAGAGAAAACAAATATGAGTGCTTGTCACTAGTTTTAAATATTAGTCATAAACTTCTAATGATTATGCCTGCTAATGATATACTCTAGTAGTTACTGCAAGAGCGCGAGTTCATGGACCAGCACCAGGAAATTATTAGTCTAGCTATTTACACTAAGATATTCCAAAATTACTAAAAAGTCGTCAACTACAAAGTTTCATAACTTTTCGAGATCTACATTTCATATGTACAAAGTTTTTCATCCGAGGTCGTTTATGAAATTTGAATTTCAAATTTGAGACATTTCAACACAACTTTTGAATGCCTAGATGATTTCAAAATAAAAAAAGTCGTCAACTACAAAATTTCATAACTTTTCGAGATCTACATTTCATATGTACAAAGTTTTTCCATCTGAGGTTGTTTACGAATTTCGAATTTCAAATTTGAGACATTTGAACACGACTTTTGCATGACTAGATGATTTCAAAATAAAAAGTCGTCAACTACAAAGTTTCATAACTTTTTGAGATCTAAATTTCATATGTACAAAGTTTTTCCATCCGAGGTCGTTTACTTAATTTTTAATTTTTAGTGTCAAGTTTCAAAATTCGGGCGCCTCAATATAGAGCCGCCCTGCTGCGGGCTACATTAGGGGCGGTGGTGATTGAACCGCCCCTAATAATAGTAGGGGCGGCTCGTAACACCAGCCGCCCTAATGTAGTCACTATAGGGGCGGCTCGTTTGGTATTTCGCTGTAGGGCGCCTCGTAAAACGAACCGCCCCTAATGCAAACGGGGGCGTTCTTCTGATAAGTTTTGTAGTAGTGTACTACGTACATCGCCTCCACGGCCGTCTCCGCCACAGCCCCCCACATCGTCTGCGCTCCTTCACCGCCACCCCACTCCACCGCACCATGGCGGCAGCATCTGTGGGGACGAGGAAGAACAGATCGGGCGGCGGTGGCGAAGGTGACCTCATACAATGGCACCAGTTTGGTTGCAGGCGACCCGCGACCACCGACGAATGCGACTACGAGACAACGCGTGGAGACACTTCCAGAGCTGTTGGTGAAGAAGGATCCGGCCGTGGAGGTAACTCGATGCAGCCCGTGTGGGCTCACGAGCCAAACAAGCAAACTGGATCCCAAGGGGCACTTCCAGGCCCATAGGCGACCATTGCATCTTGCAAAGGTGCTTCCAAGTTGTTTTTGCAATTTGGTACTATTCCCATTGCCTCCCACTCATATGGCAAGTACTATGGTCATTTTTGTGTCTGAAGGTGCCATTTGGTGTTTTTACGTTGTGGAAGGCAAAAATATAACACTATCTAAGGAAAAAAGCTAGCCAAAGGGAAGAAAAGGTGGTGCTGGATGTGGTGGTAGTGGATTGCTTATATGATGGACCTGGAGCCTTGCTTGTGTAATCCATATATAACCCTTAAGAATCAAAGCTAGGTCATTTAGTAGTATTCATTGAATTCGGACCTACTTAGCGTACTGCTTGTCTGCCAACTGCACTCTTTTTTACTGAGGCCACACACCTTAGTTAATTCAAATAATTCTGATAAAGACAAGAAAAAAGGACTTGACAACATACGGTCAGGGATGCCAGCGCCTCTCCCGGGCGACGGGCGGGAACCTGCCCGGCCTCCCACCGCCTGCCGTCGACCTGCCCGCCGGAGCTACCCTCTAGCCAACAAGCCATGAGACTGCGCGTGATGGTGGCGGCCGGGCGCTCCCCATGGCGGCTAGATCCGGTGCCGCCATGGCCGCATCTGGCGGCTACCGCCACCATCTCTTCCCCTATCCTCCCCGAGATCCTCCATGGCCTGCAGCACCCTTGCCGGCGGGCGGCGCTGCCGGATCTAGGCGGCCGGGCGCGGGATGGGGTGGAAGGCGGCGAGGTGGCGACGGCGGCGGACCACGGCGGTCGCGTCCTTCTGCGTGGCGGGCCGGGCATCACCAATCGGGCGGATCAAGCGCGCCCGACTTTGGTGTGGTGCCGCTAGCGCCACCCGGCCTCCCGTCCCACCCCCTCCACTTGCTGTCAGAGCTCCTCCGACGAGTTGGGTGGCGGCGGCTGGCCGATTCCGGCGTATGATCTACGCCGACGGCCTCTACCCTCCGGCTGGGCTTCGCGGGACCTGTGGCCTGTTCTGCCGTGCCGGATCTATGCGATTGCAATCTAAGGCAATCGCAATGGGATCCCCATGCCCCCCCTCTGATCCTAAGGGCTGGGCTCCAAGTGGGCGCGGATCCGGTACAGCTGTAGCCTGGAGTCCATGGGCGCCAATCCTCAGCGCGTCTCCTCCTGGGTCGGCGGCCTCTAGAACTAGCATGGGTCCTCCTGGAGCCTAGTCGATTGATGTTCAACAACCGGGTGAAAACCTAGTCCGGTTCTCTCGGGCGGCAAGATTGGCGCAGTTGGCGCATCGTCGAAGTTCTTGTTCGTCAGGACCGGTCTTGGTCGAAAGACCTTTTGTGCTTCTTCCAGCGATGATGGCGTCTGCGGATGTCAATTTCCTTCCTGAAGGCATCGCTGGAGCACTTCCTTGCCACCTGCTGCCTATATGGAGTCACCTCGTTGCTGTGTCTTGCCGGCTATCTTCAGGGGAACATCTGCAGTGTTTGAACAAGCCAAGAGCACACTCTCCTTCATGAGCAATACAACGATCAAATGGAGGGCATTTCTATACAAGCCATGTCGTGTGTCCTGGCTTGCATCCACTCAACAGAGCCTTAAACTGGGTGGAACATGGTTTATTGCATTTGGACTACTCCCGGTGCCTTCAAATCCTATAGCATGCACTACTTCTGTTTCTGTGGTCTGAAGCTACCATTACTTGTGGAAGGCAAAAAGAAATAAGACGCCGGTGGTGCTCGGCTGTGGTGGGACTCATATTCCTCATATAATACACCTTTACTATCGTGAATGGACAAGTACGTACTACGGAACGTTTTACTAAAGCTATGGACATGTGTGTACTTACTATACTTATTTTTTCTAGGAAAACTATCTTTTATTTCAAACAAATGTATTACTATATAATTGTATATTGCAGTAGCAAGAATGAAAAGCATTATGCTTAACGCCACCCCGACGGTTGCCCTGACAGTCAGACCCTCACTTTTCATTTATCACGGTTATCTTTACAGAATAACATCCCCTGATGGTTTCTGTTCCTTTTCCTGACGGTTTCGTTCATCATTCATGGAAATAAATTCTGTCTAGCATGCCGCATGTGGCGCTCTTCTGCCTAAAGTTGCAGTTGAAAGCATAAGGATATGGACAAGTATAATTTTTGCACGACTTCTAGTATGCCGCATGCGGCTTCTCCGGGTTCTCTTGCGCCTGCAGACTTACGACCAGCCAGTTTACCACTTCCACTCCGGCGAGGTCGCAGTTTATGAGCCGCGATGGCTGATGGGATGAAGAGGCTGTGGTTGCTGCGCTCAACAAGAGAAGACCGTTACTGATGAAGGATCTGAGGTGTGTGCTCGCGAGCCAAACAAGCAAACTGCATCCTGGTCGGCGCAGACGCAGACTCATAGGCGACCATTGCATCTTGCAAACGTGCTTCGAAGTTGTTTTTCCAATTGGGTACTATTCCCATTGCCTCCCACTCATATGGCAAGTGCTATTGTCATTTCTGTTTCTGAAGCTGCCACTACATTTTTTGTTTTCTACGTTGTGGAAGGCAAACTATAACAGTATTTAAGGAAAAAGCTAGCCAAAGGGAAGAGAAGGTGGTGCTAGATGTGGTGGTAGTGGGTTGCTTATATGATGGACCTGTTGCTTGTGTAATCCATATAACCCTTAAGAATCAAAGCTAGGTCATTTAGTAGTTTTCATTGAATTCGACCTACTTAGCGTCCTGCTTGTCTCTCAACTGCACTCTTTTTTTACTGAGACCATACTCATTTCAAATAACAATTCTGATAAAGACAAGAAAAAAAGGACTTTGAGGGCATTTCCGTACAAGCCATATGTCGTGTGTCCTTGCTTGCATCCACTCAACAGAACCTTAAACTGGATGGATCATGGAACATGGGTGATGGGTGGACTGCCGGCACCTACCCTTCTCTCGCCCTCCCTCCTTCCCTCTCCGTCCCACTCCAAACCGATCCCACTGACCTGAATCCAGATTCATCAACAAATCGATTCCAAATCAACGATTAGTAGCTACTCGTTTGATCTATACCAAATACCGATACATCATTTGAGGCACTAGGGTGCGCTCTTGCGAAGCGCCCCAAGATCTGCCAACTGAGGCGGGCGCATCGGGTAAGCGTTTTCATGTGCGTCCCGGCTTTGCCGGGAGCGCTTCGTTAGAAGGGTTTGCACCGGTCATCTCCATCCTCGGCATCGTGTAGTTCAGTTGAGGTCAAGACATGGAGGTGAGTCTCTTTGCGTGGAGGTTCCTGTGTGTGCAGTCCATGGGATCAATGGGATGGCCATGGCTGCTGGCGGTATTGTGGTACACCTTGTCCGAAAGTGTTTTAATCACACTGAAATTTATTTCATAAGCACAGCGGGATCAACATCTACCTTTTAGCTGGAATTCGCCACGCTGGTATTGCAAGAGACAACTCTATGCTGAATGTAAATTCTTCTTCTGATGTCAAAAAGCATTTTTGTGATGAAAAACGCAAGCTCAAATCCGAGTTTACTAACTTCACTAATATTCCATTATGCACGAAGAAGAAATTCGGTTTACCGTTGTGGAAAAAAAAAATTCTCCTGGGTAGACTGGGAAGGGTGAGAGTTTTATCGTTTCTTCTTCGTAGAATTATACATTTTATTTCCTGCAAGAGAGCGAGTTCATGGACTAGCATCAAGAAATTACTAGTCTAGCTATATATACACACTGAGATAGTCCAAATTTACTATTGCTTAGCCTGCGGGGAGGAGGCAGAGCGGATCGGACGATGGCGCCAAACGTGATCTCATGCGATGGCACCAGGTTGGCTGCAGGCGACCACGACCTCGAACGGCACACCACCTTGGCTGCAGCGGCGATGATTGCAACTGAAGACGGCATGTGGAGACACCCGTTAAGAATAGCCAATTGGTGAAAAAAAGTCCCAGGCCGTGGTGGTAACTCGATGCAGCCCGTGTGAGCTCGCAAGCCAAACAAGCAAACTGCATCCTGGTGGGCGCAGCCAAACTCACAGGCGACCATTGCCTCTTGAAAACGTGCTGCGATGACGGTTTTAGGATTTGGTACTATTCCCATTGCCTCCCACTCATATGGCAAGTACTACTATCATTTCTGTGTCTGAAGCTGCCATCACCTTTTTTTTTACGTTGTGGAAGGCAAAATATAACAGTATCTAAGGAAAACACTAGCCAAAGAGAAGAGAAGGTGGTGATGGATGTGATGGTAGTGGATTGCTTATATGATGGACCTGGAGCCCTGCTTGCGTTATCCATATAACCCTGAAGAATAAAAAGATAGGTCATTTAGTATTCTTCATTTAATTGAGACCTACTTAGCGTACTGCTTGTCTGCCATCTGCACTTTTTTTAATGAGATCATACTCCTAAATTATTTGAAATAATTCTGATAAAGACAAGAAAAAAGGACTTTGACGGCATTTCTGCACAAGCCATATGTCGTGTGTCCTTGCTTGCATCCACTCAACGAACCTTTAAACTGGATGCACCTACCTTCCCTCCTTCCACTCCAATCCAATCCACACTCACCTGAATCCAGATTCATCAACAAATCGACAGCAAATCATGATTAGTAGCTACTCATTTGATCTATACCAATTCATCATCCCCTTCCCTCTCCATCCCTTCCCGAGCTGGTATGGCCGCCTCAGTTAATGTGCTGCTGGCTTCGTTACTTAACCCATCTCTGTAAATTGGGTAAACAGAGGTGAGCGGCTTAAGTGGTCAACGTACCCGCCTCTGGAAAGCCAGATTAACTGTGATGCATTGTCGGATGAAATCCTCTACAATAGTAGTTGATTGTTTAGAAATTACCAAAAGTGGTCTCCTCTAAAACCCTCTACAATAGTAGGGTTGTTTGTTTGAAAATTACACGTCTCCAATGGGAATCAAATTGTTTTTTGCTTTTCTTATATTATATAGTTCTGAACTCGATCATCTAGATTATTATTGACATGGATCTTTTATTTAAAATCCTCTCATTTAGATGGTCGTAAGAATGAAAGGTATAGACTTTTTTCTCATTTTTCGTGGACATCGTAATAAGGTCAGTTTGGTAAGCATGTTGAGGTTTTCGAACACTATTACAATATATAATAGATGTGCTCCAAAAGCTTTGCGGTACAACACTAATGAATCCTAGGCGTACAAGTTTTATATAATATCATCGGGAAAACTAATGGGTTCGAGACATTACAGGATCCTATACAGATGCGGTCCTCTCCTCATCGAATTCGCTGAGCACTGGGATAAAGTAGAAGGAGCCGTGTTCCAGCCGGACGTGCTAGATTGGTTTGTTTGGAAGTGGACGGCCAATGGCGAGTACTCAAGCTTGTCTGCCTACAGAACCTTCTTCATCGGCTCCTCCAACCTCCTGGGCACCAAAGAGGTGTACGCCAGCGCCACCGAAGGTCAAGTTCTTCTTTTGGCTCGCCCTCCATGGCCGACTGTGGACTGCCGAACACTGGATGTCACATGGGCTTTCAGACAATGGCGGACCAGTGGTCTGCACAACTTTTTACTTCTATTAATAGACGGTAGCTTGCTCAAACCTGCAATTGATTTTTACTGTGTGTTCTTCCCCAGGTGGATAAGTGGATACTGGTGTCTGGTAAACAAATCGAGCTGAAGGCAAAAGGCCACTAGCGCAACCGAAAGTCGAGGGCGACTCTTTGAGTAAACTAAATGCAGTCTGTACGAAGGAAAATACAAGTGCATCCTTGTGGTAATATTGCATCTGGACTACTCCCATTGCCTCCCATTTCTACAGAGAACTCTAGTTTCATTTTGGTGTCTGAAGCTACCATTGCTTGTGAAAAAAAAAAGAAACAATAACGACGAAGGAAAAGTCCAGCCAAGTGATGAGAAGGTGCACATTGCTCAGACAAGGTGGCCTTATATAAAGGAGTTCGAACGTAGACCAATCAGTTTCACTCAAGCATCACAGCCCGGACATTTAATATTCTTCATTCCCTTCATACCTAAATTAGTGTACTACCAGTCTACAATACTGCAAAGTCCTTTTTTTTTTTCTAAAAAAACCATACTCGTTATTTCAAACAATTTTTGACAAAGACAAGACAGGAGGCCATTTAGGGCATTTCGGTAGGCGTCATTTCAAAAGCCCTTTGCTTGCATCCACTAAACAAAAAAAATAGAACTGCCGCCATGGATTCATCTTATGCGTGGCATCTTAAAAATTTTTGATAGATTTGCACTACAACAAAAATGTTTTTATGAGGCACTTCCCAAACATTAACCGAGGCGGCCACAAAATCCATTCACCTCGAGAATGCCCGATGATTACCGCAGGCAGTCGTTTTATTTACCAATGCGCCAAAAATGACCGACCGAGTCGGTTGAAAAATGATCGCCTCACAAAATTGATTTTTGGAGGCGGCTATTTTCGGAGGTGGTCATCTTAAGTTTTGGCTTTGTCTTGGACTTCCAATCCATATATGGTGAATTTGCACAGATAAGATGATCGGTGATTCAAGCTTCATTACAAATTGTCTTGTCATTCTATGTCCTTCAACAGTCTTGCCGTTGTGTGTTAGTTGAGGTTTCTTTGGGACCATTACTATGTATAATAAGAAAAAAAAGCTCGTGAAACTAAAGATGGCATATGATTAATTTATTTCGAGTGATCAAGAAGTACCATCGACTTGCACCCACGCTCCTTGGGCAATGTAGCACTAATCAATTTGTGGTCTCTGTCCAAATACTTGCATTTGAAGGATCATTTTTGGCACATTTTTTGCCGCTTTGAGATCTTCGCAACGAGCTTCATTCATATGCTTGTAACAGTCTTGGAGAGTGGCCAACAGATTTCCGAGTTATCAACGCATCAACTGGGCTGTTGCTAGTTTGCCACAGTCCTGCGAGCAGAGGCATGCATCGATCTGATAGCTATAAATGGTATCCATTGTGCTCCTGAAGTTTCCCATGTGAACATTGCACCACACCCTTTATGATTTTGCGGTAATGCTTTATAGGAGTATCATTTTGGTTGTTTACACACTTTTTACTTTGAGATCAGTAGCGAGGCTCAAAATATGTCTCGGGTTATATTATAGATGGAGAAATATGCGGACCTGTCCAACAGCATTGACCTTTAGTTGCATTACCACAACAAATTTGGATCACGGATCGGAAACATGCATGGCATTTCAACATCAGGATGAGCATGGTTGTTTTTGCAACCAAAATTCTTGGTAGACAATATGTGTAATAGTTAAAGGAATCATTTATACAATTCCATGCAAAGCAAAGATGGAATCACGATGGCAACCATATATGAAAATCCATGCAGTACATGATTCTAGTAATTGTATATTGCAGTAGCAAGAATGAAAAGCATTATGCTTAACACCACCCCGACGGTTGCCCTGACAGTTAGACGCTCACTTTTTCATTTGTCACGGTTATCTTTACAGAATAGCATGATGGTTTCTGTTCTTTTCCTGACGGTTTCGTTCATCATTCATGGAAAAAATTACTATGGAAATGATTCTGTATATTTAAGGTGTTAGAAAAATATATATGATTTGAGAGAAAACAAGTATGAGTGCTTGTTATTAGTTTTAAATACTAGTAATAAGCTTCTAATGATTATGCCTGCTAATGATACTCTAGTTACTGCAAGAGCGCGAGTTCATTGACCAGCACCAGAAAATTATTAGTCTAGCTATATAAACACACTGAGATAGTCCAAATTTACTACTGCATATGTCCGTTTCCACCACAGCCTGCGGGGAGGAGGCAGTGCAGATCGGACGATGGCGCCAAACGTGGCCTGACCAGGTTGGCTGCAGGCGACCACGACCTCGAACGGCACACCAGCTTGGCTGCAGCTGCGATGACTGCGACTGAAGACGGCGTGGGAGACACCCGTTAAGAATAGCGCATTGGTGACGAAAGAAGCCCAGGCTGTGGTGGTAACTGGATGCAGCCCGTGTGTGCTCGCAAAGCCAAACTAGCAAACTGCATCCTGGTGGGCGCAGCCAGACTCACAGGCGACCATTGCCTCTTGCAAACGTGCATCGAATATGTTCTTTTCGATTTGGTACTATTCCCACTGCCCCCACTCATATGGCAAGTACTATTATCATTTCTGTGTCTGAAGCTGCCATTTTGTGTTTTTACGTTGTGGAAGGCAAAATATAACACTATCTAAGGTGGTGCTAGATGTGATGGTAGTGGATTGCTTATATGATGGACCTGGAGCCTTGCCTGTGTAATCCATATATATAACCCTGAAGAATCAAAGATAAGTCATTTAGTATTCTTCATTTAATTGAGACCTACTTAGCGTACTGCTTGTCTGCCATCTGCACTTTTTTTTAATGAGATCGTACTCCTTATTTGAAATAATTCTGATAAAGACAAGAAAAAAAAAAGACTTTTGAGGGCATTTCTGCACAAGCCATATGTCGTGTGTCCTTGCTTGCATCCACTCAACGAACCTTTAAACTGGATGCACCTCCTTCCACTCCAATCCGATCCACACTCACCTGAATCCAGATTCATCAACAAATCGACACCAAAAGTAGTGTTGTTTGTTTAGAAATTACCAAAAGTGGCCTCCTCTAAAACCCTCTACAATAGTAGGGTTGTTTGTTTAGAAATTACACGTCTCCAATGGGAATCAGATTGTTTTTTGCTTTTCTTATATTATATAGTTCTGAACTCGATCATCTAGATTATTATTGACATGGATCTTTTTTTTTAAAATCCTCACATTTAGATGGTCGTAAGAATGAAAGGTGTAGACTTTTTCGTTGACGTCATAATAAGGTCAGTTTGGTAAGCATGTTGAGGTTTTCAAACACTATTACAATTATATAATAGATATGCTCCAAAGGCTTTGTGGTACTACACTATTAATCAGAGGCGTACACGTTTTATATAATATTATCGGGCAAACCAGTGGTGTGCATAAAATTTACTTCTATTAATAGACGGTAGCTAGTGCTTAGCCCTGCACTTGATTTTTACAGTGTGTTCTTCCCCAGGTGCATAACTGGATACAGGTGTCTGGCAAACAGATCAGAACTCAAAGGCAATAGGCTACTAGCACAACTGATCGCGAGGGCGACTCTTCAAGTAAACTAAATGCAGTAGGGGTAGATGTATCTGCATCCTTGTGAGAATATTGCATCAGGACTATTCCCATTGCCTCCCATTTCTATAGAGAACAGTAGTTTCATTTTGGTGTCTGAAGCTATCATTACTTGTGAAAAAGAAACAATAACACAAACGGAAAAGCCCAGCCAAGTAATGAGAAGGTGGACACTGCTCAAAAAAAAAGGTGGGAGTGGTGCTTATATAAAGGAGTTCGAACATAGGACAATCAGTTTCACTCAAGCTTCACAGCCCGGACATTTAATATTCTTCTTTCCTGTCATACCTAAATTTGTGTACTACCACTCTACAATACTGCAAATTCGTTTTTTTTTGAAACCATAGTTGTTATTTCAAACAATTCCGAAAAAGACAAGACAGGAGGCCATCTAGGGCATTTCGGTAGGCGTCATTTCAAGAGCCCCCTTTGCTTGCATCCACTCAACCAAAAATGGAACTGCCACCACGGATTCATCTTATGTCTTGCATCTGATTTTTTTGATAGATTTGCACTACTACAAAAATGTTTTTACGAGGCACTTACCAAACACATTAGCCGAGGCGGTCACAAAATCGATCCACCATGAAAAATGCCCGATGCTGAACGGAGGTGGTCATTTTATTTACCAACACAACAACAATTACCGCCTTGCAAAATCGATTTAAGGAGGTGGCTACTTTCAGAGGTGGTCGTCTTAAGTTGTTCGCCTCCATAAAACCATTTTTGGAGGCCGACACATTCTAAGGTTTGCCTCCAAAAAAACTGGTCTAGCACTGAGCCCAAGCAAAGCCCATATCAAACCTGCTATAGGCCTTATATATAAGCTAGAATTAGGGTTTATTATGTTGTCATTTTTTCTCTCCCCGCGCACTTGAGCCGACGGTGCCCTCCCCCCTAATCTATCTCCTCCTTCTCCACCACAGTGGAGCCCCACTCCCTCCCTCCTGAGCCGCCTCTCTCCTTCCGTCCCGAGCTCGCCCCTCTCGCTCCCCTTCTTGGCCCTCTACAATGGTGCATTGAGGATACATCAGGCGGGAGCAGCACTAGGATGCTGGATCAGGTGTGCGCCTTGATAATGGTGCTAGGAGGCCTGATTCCGGGTGCTGGCGCAGGAAGGCAGATCTTGCAAACACCACCACCACCACCTAGCCGTTTTTGACCACGACGGCGCCACGACAAGTAGCTCCACTCGATGGGTATGCCCGCAGCACGAGGAACCACCACATCCCCATGAATCCGCTCCCCTTCTTGATCACGATAGCGGTTGATCTGTGTGCCCTCCCCATCATAGAGCTCCCTTCCCCACCACCGCAACACATGGACAACTCCTCCCGACGGTCGGGCTGGTGGTTTGTCCATTCCCCTTCCCCACTAGGGGTGGGGTGGGGTGGGTGGGAGGGGGGAGCTCGGTCGCTAGGGTGACAGAGGCCTCAGCTTCTGCTTCGCCTCGTCCTCGTCTTGGTGATGGTTTCAGCAACTTGCCGTGCTAGGGCACGTGCAGCGCTGGTGCGAGTGTGCGCCATCTAGGGACCGGCGTGGTTGGTTGTTGGCACTGTGCGGTAAGTGACTTATTGATGGATTTGATTGCAGTTCATGTTCATTGTACAGATCAGTTCAGTTTATCAATTATAGCTTAGCGGGATTAGGGCCTTAGGGATAGGGCTTAGCAGTTTAAGAATTCAATATTTCTTTTATGTACTATTACATTTTCAAGAACTAAATATATGGAGCAAGTTATCTCTTATGAGTAGTACTATATACTTCAATCATCGTATTAAAATATAAGATTGCGAGCCCTTATGGTGGATCGATAGCTTAGGGGCACCATAGCGCCAAGCAATTTAGAAGGAAATATGCAAGGCGATGATCCTGCTACGTACATATATAGTAGTTTCACTAGTTTGTCATTGCAGCTATATACGTACACTTCTTTCAAGGCTGAATTAGCTTTTTTTTTTAGATAAAGGAAATTAATCCGGCTTCATCTATCCGTAGATAGAATCAGACCAATTATTACAGAGTTTGAAACATAAATAAAATTTTTGCTGGATACAACTTCCAGCCGCCCTCGATGCAAACAAACCAAGGAAATGAAAGTTTTTGACTAAACAAATCCAACATGTCTCTCGTGAAAGCCAACCACGTGATCCGAAGAACTCTAGAGCTGACACTTCTAGGTGATGTGCTGCGGATATTAAACGATCTTGAAGATCTTCATTCCGCTGCAAACTTGCCCAATGTCGCAGCCAATGTGTCCCTCGGAAAAGTACCTGCAAAAAGAGATTTTGGTTTGCATTTGTCAAAAACTACTTCGCTTCCTTGTTAACCAAATTGTCCATATAAGCGCAGATGCTGCTGTTAATAACAATGTGTTGTACTTTTTGTTCCCCTTTTAGACCAAACAATGAACAAATCTCTTATATTTAAAGGGGGTGCTATTCCAAAAAGCAAATGAACAGAGCGCCACAAAAATTTGGCATAGAAACAATCAAAAATAGGTGTTGAATAGTCTCGAAAATGGCAGAGAGAACATTGTTTATCTCCACTCCAATTTCTCCTAGCCAGATTATCCTTGGTTAAAACAACACCTTTCTTGATATACCACATAAAAATTTTTTATTTTCATTGGTAATTTTGTCTTCCAAATATCCTGTGACACTCCTCGACTCCATTGTTAATTAAAGCATCATACATAGACTTGATCAGAAATAAACCTCGAGGCCTTTAAATCCCAAACAAATACATCACGCCTCGTGTTAAGTTAATTTGTTGTAGGGATGATACAATACGGATGCCAGGTTTGATAAGTTAACCCCCACTAGATTTCTTCTAAAAAGAAATATTTAGTACAGTGGGAACCTAGTATGTTAGCAATCGTATCTTGTTTTCTCCTAACAATATTAAACAAACCCGAACTTGTCTTTGAGTGGTTTATTACCCAGCCAAGTATCAATCCGAAACGTGTTTGTGACCCATCCTTAACCTTAAAAGTGACCCAATTTAAAGAAGCTATCTTTAACATTCATTAAACTTTTCCAAAAGTGTGAGTCTCAGAGGTTTCTTTTCACAGCTCCCTAATGTTTTATTTTTAATATACTTGTTTCTTAATAGCTCTTGCCATAACCCATCTTCGTTTAGCAATTTAAATAGCCACTTGCTAAGCAAGCATTTGTTTTGGATTTCTAAGTTTTGAATTCCTAGTCCACCCTGCTCTTTAGGTTGACGTAAAAATATCCCATTTGACCAATCTGTACTTTCTCTTGTGTTGGTCATTTTGCCGTAAAAAACGAGACCCTGAAGGATTCAATTTTGTCTAAAACCCCTTTTGGCACTTCAAAAAGACATCATAAACATCGGTAAACCGAAAGCACCGAATTTATGAGGATTAACCGCCCCTGGCTGCATTTAAGTTTACCTTTCCAACAACTAAGTCTCTTCTCAATTCTCTCTTCTATAACATGCCAGTCCTTATTAGACAATTTCTTAAAGTGCATAGGTAGACCTAAGTATCTAAAAGGGTAATTGCCAATGGCGCACCCAAATAATTCCGAATAAAATTCCTCATAATTCTTGGCCTGTCCAAAGCAGAAGATCTCACTCTTGTGAAAATTTATTTTTAAGCCAGATAGTTGTTCAAAAGTGCTTAATAACAACTTCATGTTAACAGCCTTTTCAACATCATGGCTCATAAAAATCACTGTATCATCCGCATACTGAAGAATGGATAGTCCATCCTGAATCAAATGCGGTATAACCCCTTCTACTTGTCCTGCCTCCTTCGCCCTCGCAATTAGTACAGCCAACATATCAACTACTATATTAAATAGTATTGGAGACATGGGGTCACCTTGCCTAAGGCCTTTTCTAGTTTGGAAATATTGGCCAAGTTGGTCATTAATCTTGATATTAACATTACCCCTTGAGTAAATTTTTTTATCCAAATACACCATTTTTGAGAGAAGCCTTTCATTCTTAGGGTCTGTTGTAAGAAATTCCAGTTAACTTTATCATAGGCTTTCTCAAAGTCAATTTTAAAAATCACACCATCTAGTTTCTTGGTATGCATTTCATGGATTGACTCATGTAAAATGACGGCCCCCTCCATGATGTTTCTACCCGCATAAAGGCGGTCCAGGTTGGTCTAATCAGCTTTTGAGCAATGGAAGATAATCGATTTGTTGCTACTTTAGTAAAGATTTTAAAAGATACGCTCAACAAAATGTATAGGTCTATATTGTTGAATAACTCTTGCATCTTTTTTTTCTTGGGTAGCGGGGATTATATTACCAAAGTTAAGGCGATTAAGATGTAAAGTTCCATGATGAAACTCATTGAACAATGCCATCAAATCCTCCTTGATTAGATCCCAAAAAACTTGATAAAACTCGAGGGAACCCATCCGGCCCAGTGCTTTATTATGCTCCATCCGAAAATTGCCGCTCTAACTTCTTCTTGAGTGAAAGGCTCGCTTAAGGCATCGTTTTCTGCATCGACACTTGAGGGATGTCGGCCGCCCGAGATTCATCTAAGGAAATTGACGATTCATCGTAAGGACCAAAAGATTTTTATAATAACTAGTAATATGCTCTTTAAGATGAGCATCACCAGCTATGATATTATTCCCATCCTCAAGTTGAAAGATACGAGTTTTTCCTATGCCTACCATTGGCTAGTAGATGATAATACTTTGTATTTGCATCACCTTCTAATAAGTGTTTCACCTTAGCCCTTTGGTACCACTTGAGTTCCTCTTCTCTAAGAAGTTCAGCCAGCCTTTCACTTAAAAACATGTTTTAGGTCTCTCTCTGGTTTCAGTTAGCATGGTGAGCTCTTTTTTGTCTAGCTCATCTAATTTATTTAGTAGGTTTGCTTTTTTTCTTTTTTGTAGATCCCACTAATATGTTTTGCCCATCCTCTTAGATATTGGCGGAGTTTTCTAACTTTTGCCTGCCAACGCTCAATAGGTGACCCTGTAACTACCGTGTTCTGCCATATTTGAGACACCATCTCACAAAAGCCGTCCCTCAACAACCATCCTAATTCAAATTTGAACTGAGGCTGATAAGTTGTGGACCCACTATTGGTAGATAGTAGTAAAGGAGTATGGTCCGAGATCTCTCTGGAGAGGGGAAAAACAGTAGTATTAGGGTATTGAGACTCAAAGTCTGCAAGTGCGTTAGAACTCTGTCTAATTTTTCAAAAGTTTGATTTGGCAAATTATTAGCCCGTATAATTCCTACCAGACAACTCTAATTCTCTAAGATTGAGGGTGTCAATTACAGCATTAAACAAGAACGGCCATCTATCACTATAATTATCATTATTCTTCTCTTCTGGTCTTCGAATAATGTTAAAATCACCACCTATAACAATAGGTATGGATTCTTTTGAACATACTCGTACCATTTCAGACAAGAAATTAGATTTTTGATCTGCCTGTGCTGGGCCATAAACTGAAATTAAATTAAACTTAAAATCAATTTCCTTATGCCGTAGCAGCTGTGCACCGTATACCACATGAGAGAGCTTCCTTGTTCTGATGGCACCTGGCGTTCATCCCAAGACTTGGCGAGAACGAGTCGGGATCTAGCCATGCTTTATTTCCTGATGCCGCCAATTCCAATGACTCATCTACTTATTTTTCCACACACGAATGTCTTCTGTACACATCCTGTTGTCTATTCGATTGAGTTTACAACCGAAGATATATACACGAATCCTGGGATGCAACGCACGAGTCTACCATCATATATATAGGCATGGAACGATTAGTGAATACCTTTTTTAATTTCTGGACAATACCACAGGGTACGCATTTCATTAAGAGAAACTATAGTATTTTTTTTTTGGGCGTGCAGAGGAAGTAGAATTGTTGAACAGTAAGTACCACAGGGTACACAGGGTACGCATTGCTATAATTTATTCAGATGAATGTCTTCTGTATTATTAAACCACTCCACAACCAACCTTTTGTTTCTGTTCTTTAGTTTGGAAACATCCAATTGGGTGGTAACCGAAACAGGGTTCCAAGGTTTGCATGTAACTTCTTTTCTGTATTATTAAATCAACAGCATGACAGATCAATTGTGTTTTCTTTTTAATTTTAATTTGAACTGGATGTAGTCAATTGGATCCACAGCATATGACAGATCAATTGTCTATTCAATTGTGTTTGTTATGTTCTTTTCCAAAGACTGCTGCTCAATTTGGATCCGGCCGAGTAGCAACGGGGATTCAGGTCGATCCTCGGTTCTCCCTATGCATCTGATTCCTACAAACCTTTTTAGGGACAATCTTAAGTCATGCCCTTGGCTAGTAATACATAGATCTAGAAAAAAGCGTGTTCATACTATGACATACTGACATTACATCGATTGCGCACGCCCGTGTCGGTGCTTCTTGATCTGTATGTGATGGCCGATTGTAGCTAATGGGGACCCAGCTTGCACCGTGGATGGTGGATTGGAGCACCATAGCCAAGCAATTTACAACGAAATATAAATGCATCTTGGCGTTCTGCTGCACCATGGCCTATATATCATCGTTGAAGGCTGAACTACACTTCTTTCAAGGCTAAATTAGCTATGCACCACAAGAAATTCCTGATCCTGATGTCACCTTAGTTCAGATAGCTCTGGTTCCCATTCTATATCGCCATTGGTATGCTACTAGACTTGGCCAGAAGATGTCAGGGTCCGTCCGTGCTGTCCTGATGCCACCAATTCCAATGGCACACGACTTGATTCTGTATGCATTTGTTCCCTCTTACCACCTTCTATATCCTCTTGACTGACAGCTGCACGACTAGAATTATATCACAAGCCGTACTGACTGATGCTACTCATCCACTTCTCCACAGTAATATTATGTATTCTCCACAGTCGAAGATAGATGAATCTGCTGCCCTAGGATGGAAGGAATCTGAAACACAAAGTCTAACATCATATTTATAGGCACACACTTCTGAATACACCATGGCGTGCATTGGAGCTATTATTTCCTACTTTTAGAATTATTTTCATGTAACTTCTTCTGTGTTATATTAAACATTTCATGTATGTCTGCATGACAGGTTTTTTATTTCTCTCAACCTCTCAGCGAGAGTTCTGGTGAGATAATTTATTCAAGGAAGAAAAGAGAAATAAAAACAAAATACTCCACACACACCAAGACGATGAAAGAAAACAAGAAAAAAGAGATAGCGAAAAGGCTACCCCTAACATAGTTAAAAAGAGAGCAAAAAAAAAAAAGGGGAAAAAAAAAATTTAATGAAAACCATTAGCACCTGAAATCTAAAGCCACAGGAAATTGCGCGATTACAGCTCGGTCTGTATTTGTCCACTTATGCTATATCACCATCTTAAACGCAGCGTAATTGTGAAAAAGCTCCAGTTCATCGATTCTCAACCCACCTAGTTGTTTTGCAGGTGCTGTAGCTTTCCATTTGACCAAGCAGTGTTCCCTATTTACACTTTCCAGTTCATCAGCCATCAATAAAAGAACTACTGCCGAACATAACGATCAATTCGCGAAAAAGGCGTTTTGGAAGGAAATAGTCAGATGAGTCTGCAAGATCGACAAATCAATTGTTTTTTCTTTAATTTGAATGGATTCATTTAGTCGATATATAACTAAGCTAGCAAGCCAAGGTTTTAGACCTATTTAGTAGAACAACAGGCAAACCGAGTACAAGATGTGATGGTAGTGCCGATACTTTGGCAAACAAGCTGTGCTCGCGTGTGCTTTGATAGGTCGTGCATGCAGCATGTGTTGAGCATGCTTGTGACTTCAGGACATTGAGCTGAGCAGCACATCAGTACTGTATGTTTTATCACCGGTGCATGGCATCATTGTCTGATCTCAACGAGAAGTTGCTGCCCACGAACATTGAGCTGAGCAGCACATCAATGCTTTGGGAAACAATGCTATGTTTTCCCAATGCATCCATCTCCTAGGCTAGCTATACAAATCTACCTAAAAACAACAATGCTAGCTATGTATACACCATCTCCCAGTTGCAATATGTAAATCCTGAAAGGGACACTACATGGGGAAAAAGTTCCAAGCTAAGAGAGCTGAGAAAATGTCAAGACTTGAAAGTATCAAATGTGGTGCCAACATATATAGACGAGTCATGGAGCTTCTGATCAACTAACAATGCATCTGCTTCATTTATTACAGTTTCTTTGTCTTTTGGCTCTTACTTGTATCACAAATACTATTCGCTTGTTAATGCATCCGCTCATGCATTTAACTCTTTTGAGTATAAAAATCCTGAAACGTTTGCAATAGTGGACCTTTTAATGGTATCACGGAATTTATGACAAAATTCAACTAGCAGAATATAGTTTGGACCAAGTGCTCTGTTATATATGTTGCATTCCAAAGACAACTTGGTTTGGATTGATTTTTTTCTGTTTCATTACAAAGACTACTTCTCGGTTTTGGATACTTTGAGTAGCAAGCGGGATTCCACGGGTTGGATCCTCTATTCTCGCTATGCATCCGACTCCTATAATAATTTTAATAGGGACAATCTTAAGTCCTGTCCTTGGTTAGTAATACATAGATCTACAGAAAAACATGAACCAATATTCTGCCAACTGCGAAAAGTGAAAGGGTCTGAAAAATTAACAATGCTCTATGTACAAATACATAGACTGAGTATGAAGTGGGAGTTCAGAGTTGAAACATATGTTTGGCCTTTGGAGGTTTGGTTGGTAGCACACACGACAACATGAGGAGGGATCTAGGAAGCCAGGAAGGATTGATGAGTCAAGTTGGTTGCAAGGAACACAAGCTAGGACACTGCATGAGAATGGAGATGGAGAAAACAGAAATTAGTGTTGAAACAAAAAGACAACCAATACATATGCACCTACAATATGGATCTCCCAAAATTATGAATCAAGAGGTAGCGTTTTTTCAGCAGGTTCACCAGCTTGTATGAGGTAGTTGTGCTACAGCTACTCTGTTCTCCCCTATTTTGATTTTGTCTTGGACTTCTAAGCCAAACTATGAATTTGCAGCATAAGTTATTTATGCTTCCAGTCCTAGCACAATCCATAATTATTAGCATTGTGACCTTTGATATCCTTCATCAGTCTACAGTAATCGAAGTTTATTAAGCTCAAATAGCATTTGGATGTATGTAAATATATAGTATGAGAAGTTGAGAATATAAGGTGGTTATATGAGTTATTGAGGTCAATAGCCACTGCTAAAGAAATGTACTCACAACCACTACGAGAATATAGGCTTACTTTTGTTAAATCAGTAATGGTATATATCCTTTGGCTGCTATAGTTGATCCACAACTCAACTGTGCCTACTAGAAAAACGTGGATATCAAATTCAGAAAAATCATATTATCATTTATCTTATACGTTGAAAGATTGGGCAAATTGGAGGACGATGTATGTCCTCATCACCTAGACTATAAGCAAGCTATTGAGAATAAGTCTCATCAAAGTGTCACCAAGCTCGAGTGAGTGGTGGATCCACGGGGGATCGGGGTCCACCGACTCGCTTTTGGCCTGCATGTCATACATACATCCATGTTCCATACCCAGCTGACTCCATGTGAAGCGCGCACGGACCCGACCAGCAATTCCGGGTGCGCGCTGATAGACCGAGGCCAAGCCCGGCGGGGAGTCCAATCGCCGCGGGCGCCGGGCGCAGGGGCCGAGGGGCTTACACCGCAATAGGGTTTGGCAATACTATTGCATCACCATCGCCGATTTGCCGTCGCCCGTCCGCGACGTGAATTGCTGATCGCGCCACCGCCGAGTGCCATCGGGCATCGGCAACAACACTAATCGACAATTTGACTTCGACATCACCACCCGCGGATCGTGGAGTCCTTCCTTCCTATCTTCCTATTTCGTGCACCCCCTCTATGCTCAAAAGCTAGGTCCGCCACTGCCTCACCTCCCACATGGTACTCTAGCTGTGAACTTTCAATGATTTGTGTTTAGTATCCTGACTCCTCCAAATCTTAATTTTGGATGTAAAAATGAGGCTCAATATTGGACTCCACTCCTATGTATACTGTAGCAACTAGGTGCCTCATCATGCTTATGCCGCACTTAGATAGTTTCTCATAGTAGAGATTTGATGTGTCCGAAAAGTGAAGGGTATATAAAAAGAGAGGCCGGAGTTGAGAGGCATTATTATTACTATGCATATGGGTCCTAATAAATACAATGTCACAGCAGCCTTGGGCATGGGCATGTGACAAGGCTGGAATAAGCCATTTTCTACAAAAAAATGCTAAATACCATGTCCCTATTATTGTGTAGGGATTAAAACTATTTATTTTTTTGATAGAGGATTCTTTTGTGGCGCTCTTTGAACCTGTTGGAGAATTATTATATTAAGAAGAAAGAAGGGTTTCAAACCCATACAAGTCCAATACACTTACAGATTTACAAAGAGACACACACCCTTTCTAACAGAATCACACATGACCTTGAACTAGGCCTAGTAACATCAGACACCTAGCCTAGCCACCAATGCGCCGCTAGGGCAGCTTAGTGAGACACAACCCGAGCAATCGATGCATGCATCATTGTCTGGATCTCATTGTCTGGATCTCAATTAGAAGTTGCTGCCTGCGGATTGAGAACATTGAGCTGAGCAGCGATCAATGCTTTGGGGGAACAATGCTCTGTTTTCCCAATGCCTCCATCTCCTAGGCTAGCTATACAGATCTACCGAAAACACAACAGTGCTAGCTACGTATACACCATCTCCCAGTTGCAATATGTAAATCCTGAAAGGGACATGACATGGGAAAAAGTTCCAAGCTAAGAGAGCTGAGAAAATGTCAAGACTTGAAAGTATCAAATGTGGGTGCCAACATATATAGACGAGTCGAATGGAGCTTCTGATCAATTAACAATGCGTCTGCTGCATATTTATTGCAGTTTCTTTGTCTTTGTCTGTTGTATCACAAATACTACTGGCTGAGCTAATGCATCCGAAACATTTGCAATAGCCGACCTTTTATTGGTATCAATGGAATTTATGTGTTAATGCATCGGGAAACATTTGCAAAAGTTCATCATGTGAGCTTCTGATCCTCTATGCATTTAACTATTCTGAGTATATAAATCCTAAAACATTTGCAATAGTCGACCTTTATTGGTATTAGTGAATTTATGACAAAATTCAACTAGCAGAATTGTTTGGACCAGGTGCTTTGTTATATATGTTGCATTCCAAATAGAACTTCTTGGGTTGGATTGTATTTTTTTATGTTTTATTCCAAAGACTACTTCTCGGTTTGGATACTTAATTTGAGTAGTGACGGGATTCCACGGGTTGGATCCTCTGTTCTCCTATGCATCTGACTACTATAATACTTTTAATAGGGACAATCTTAAGTCCTGTCCTTGGTTAGTAATACATACATCTACAGAAAACATGAACCAGTAATGTGCCAACTGCGAAAGGTGAAAGGGACAGAAAAATTACCAATGCTCTAGAAATACATAGACTGAAAAGTATGAAAATGGGAGTTCAGAGTTCAAACATGTGTTTGGACTTTGGAGGCTTGGTTGGCAGCACACAAGACAACGTGAGTGAGGGCTAAGAAAGATTGATTAGTCCAGTTGGGAGCATGGAACACAAGCTAGACCTTGCATGAGAATGGAGATGGAGAAAACAGAAATTAGTTTTGAAACAAACAGACAACCAATACATATGCACCTACAATATGGATCTCCCAAAAATATGGATCCAGAGGTTGCGTTTCTTCAGCAGGTTCATCATTTATGAGGTACCTAGTTGTTGCACTACAGCTCCTCTGTTCTCTCCTATTTTGATTTGTCTTGGACTTGTAATCCACACTATGAATTTGCATAATTATTAGCATTCTAACTTTTGGTATCCTTCATCACTCATAATCGAGTTTAATAAGCTGAAGTCGTATTTGGATGTTTGTAAATATATAGTATGAGAAGTTGAGAATATATATGGTGGTTATATGAGTTATTGAGGTCAATAGGAAAATTAATGATGCTTTTCTGCAGAGAATTATATGCTTACTTTTTGTTAAATCAGTAATGGTATATATAACGACAGATCCTTTGGCTGCTATAGTTGATCCACAACAAAACTGTGCCCACTAGAAAACGTGGAGATGAAATTCAGAAAATCATATTATCTTACGCTGTGAAAGGTTGGGCAAATTGAGGACCGGGTCGGTGTGTGTCCTCATCACCTAGTCTACTATAGCGCGCAGCAAGCTGTTGATAGCAAGTCCCATTCAAGGTTTGACCAGGCTCATCCCCCGCATGGTACTCTAGCTCTAGCTAGCTGTGGACTTGCAACGATTTATATTTGGTATCCTGAGGCCTCTAAATCCTAATTTTAGTGTTGTAAAATGAGTCTCAACATTTGACTCCACTGCTATGTGTAATGTAACAATCAGGCACCTCGTCATGCCTATGCTGCACCTAGATACTTTCTCATAGTAGAGTACCGATTTGATGTGTCTCAAAGTGAAGGGTATATAATGAGAGGCCGGAGTTGAGAGGCATTATTATTAGTATGTATATGGGTCCTAATAAATACAATATCACATCAGCCTCTGGCCTGGGCATGACAAGGCCGGGATAAGCCATTTTCTAAAACAAAGCTAAATACCATGTCCCAATTATTGTGTTGGAATGGATTAAAACTATTTTGTTTTTGACGGAGGACTTTTTTTTCATGCTCTTGAACCTGTTGGAGGATCATTATATTAAGAAGAAAGAAGTATCTTAGAACCAATCCAAGTCTAACACAATCACAGTTTTACAAAGAGACACACACCTTCTGAATAGAACCGCACATGACTTAGACCTAGGCCACCAATGCGCGCTAGCAGGGCAGCTTGATGAGACACAACCTGAGCCCAGGCCATGCTGCTTAGAGTGTGTTTGGTTGCCTGCACAAACATAGCCAATTTTGAGGTGTTTTGTAATCGTCAAACTGCTGTTTTCGTTACCATTTGAATAAATGTCCTGTAGGGGTGCACGCCCCTCCAGTTTTATCAAAAAAAAAAGAGGTGTTTGTTGCGTGTACAACCTTTGGAACCTGGCCCATCGTAGCTAACCATACGCCCCTAACCTAGCCCAACTAAAACAACCAACTTAGTAGTTCAATCCTGGCCAGGCTAGGCCAGCTCGTGGAGCTCCTTTTCATCGCACTTGCTCCTCTTACGGACATCCTCCTCTTCACGGTGCTCCTCCATCTCCCCACCGATGCTCCCCGCCGCCGCCGCCAAGGCGCTGCAAAGCTCCTCCCTGACGGACTTTGCTTTTGCTCCTCGCCGCCGTTGGTCCTCTGCAGCAGCCAGCGCCACGCCACCACTTTTTCCTCGCTCTGCCGCTGCTGCCCTGCTCGTGGTGACCCTGCTTGTGTCGCCCAGCTCACGGTGGCTGCACCAATAGGCACGAGTCGGGGTCGGACTTGAAGTCAAGGCAGATCGGAAGGCCGCCGACGATGGGTGGAGATGCAGCTGGCGACAACTCTCCGTGGTGGTGGTGCCCTCGACGTGGATCCTCTGCTCGCAGGCGATACTGAGGTGGTGGTGGTGGTGGTGGTGCTTGTAGGAGGTGGTGCTGCTGCTGCGCAGCTCGCCGGATCACTGTGTTCTGGCGGGTGTTGTCACGGTTGCAGTTGCTTTCACGATTCACGAAAGCACGACACCTCAATCCGGGTTACGCAGCGCTGCCATGGCCCATGTGGAGGAGGAAGTTCTGCGCAGCTCACCCTAGTGGCCTAGGCGTCCATGGATGTCTCATGCGTATGTGTGCTTCCTGTTCCTATACACAATGGGGACTTTGGGAGAGATTGTACATGCGTATGTGCTCTCATGTTCGTCCCCGCCATTGCTTTTGCCCACCAAGTGTTTGATACAATGTCCGGCAAGGCAAAATTAATGATTTCAAGGAAGTATTGAGAACACTAGGTGCAGGTGGTGCTCCTACGATGCGGACTCGGGCGGGCGCTACCTTGGGTCGGGGATATTTCGGCGACGGCCGGGGTCGATCTGGAACCGCGGGCACTCGGATGGGGATGCCGGGCGTTGGCACCGCTATTCAACACGCCGTCCCAACCCGCCCTCCCTCGAGGTCGTGGCCTGGATCAACTACAACAGGCTCGCTCGAGAGCACGCCGCCCAGCGGCTCGCTAATTAACTCCAACATCCACACCAAAGGACATTGTCGCCCTCGCTTTCTTTCGCTACCTCGCCCATCCGGTGAAGACCCCGCCGATTATCTCCGCATCTCGCCGCGTGAAGGTTCGCTTGATGTGCTTTGCAGGATCTTGAATACGGGTGAAAACCCTGCCTGGCGATGCTAGGCCGGCGGCGATGACGCAATCGACGTCATTTTCCCCCTTGGAGGCATCGTTGTAACTTCCTCCTCTTTCGTTGATGGTGGCATCTGTGGACGTCATTTACCTTCTTGAACGCATTAACACAAGCACACCTCTTAGCCACGCCCTGCACTACGGCAATTGGGACCCAGCTGCGGCATCAAGGGCAAGCCATGGACGCCCTCTCGTTAATCAAATAAAGGGTCGAAGCATTTAGTTTGCGGTTTTGTCCTGGTCGATTTATAAGACTATGACTTTTCTCTTGTTGTTTTTTCTATCGCTTTTGTATTTTTTGGCTATGTATATCCCCGATGTAGAGGCTGGATTTTTTAATCCATTATCTAAAAAAAAAATATGCAAACCAATCCAACCAACCAAGCACGAACTTGTCCTAGCCAGGTTCATCATATCAGTCAATCAAACAAACAAACCTTGGCTTGATAGAGCTAGGCTAAGGCTAGCCCGGCTTAGTTTTGGTAGCCAGGCTAGCATAAGAAACAAACCAAACACACCCTTAGGTGCAGCACTTGCCGAGCAGCAACTTACACACTGCATTAGTATGGCCTCCATCAAAAAAGCATAGTGGTTCCCATGGTTCCATATTGACAAGCAACAAGAATTATGATCAAATTGAGTCCATATTTTAAGAATTAATTTGTTGTAGAGCCGTGAAATCAGAGTGCCCGCCGTGCACATGAGTGTTGCAAAAACTGATCACGGTTGTTCGGTGACTATGACAGTCTTGTGCTATCCATCTTGTCTCTAGTGAGATCTTCTGCAATGACTGTCCATGTTGAGATAAGTGCCGGCTAAACTGTGCAGAGGTGGAAGGACCACACGACCGAAATATGAGGAGTTTTGAGCTGCCAACTGGATGTTGCATTTGGACTACTCCCATTGCCTCCCACTCCTATAGCAAGCATTACTGTCATTTGTGTGTCCCAAGCCACCATTAGTTGTGGAAGGAAAAAAAAAAAAAAGATGAAGGAAAAAAAAGCCAAAGTGAAGAGAAGGTGGTGCTCAGATGTGTTGCGACACAAATTGCTTATATAATAGAGCTGGACCCTAGAGCAATCCAAATAACTTAAAAATCACATCAGGGACATTTAGTATTCTTTATTTCATTCAGATTTGCTACTGCACTTTTTTTATAGAGACCTGAGACCATATTCCATATTTCAAACAACCAAGGCAGGATAACTTTAATCTTGTGCTACGTATGTAATCACCTTTGCTGTCTCATCTCAAGAGATTTGATTTCTTGGCATCTTCGAATCCTCGATGAAAAAGTTGCTCACACAAAAGCTGTTAGAATTTCAATTTTCAACACACTAGTAAATTGATTCTTGTTTTCAAAAGGAGTCTTCGATTGATGAATAATGTTTAATATTATCGACCACAATTAGCAAAGAGTTATTTATCTTCATGCTGTTTCTACTAGGCAAGCTGGTGTTTATAGGTAGTTTCTACTAGGCCGAAAGCCCCATGAATTGGGCTTTTGAAGGCCGCTTCCTCGCCTATTGGATCAAAATCGGCCTAAACAAGCATGTGTCTAGCATGCTCAAGGAAACGACAAAACTTCCAATGTCATGTTTGCCGCCAATATGAACTCGCTGGCCTCGAGGGGTTGAACGTGACATCGCCATGTTTAGTTGCCAAGAAGTGAACCCAAAAAGTGCTACAAAGATCCGTCACATCAAATTTGTTAACGCATATATGGAACACTAAATGTAGATAAACAAAAAACTAATTGCAAAGTTTAGCTGAAAAGTACGAGACGAGCCTTTTGAGCCTAGTTAGCCTATGGTAGGGCAATATTTACCAAATTGAAACGAAAAATGCTACAATAGCCGAAACCAAAATATTTCACCAACTAAACACACCCGTTAAGGTCGAGGTCAGGATGCCGTGTCGTGTACACAGAGGTGCTATGCTGCATGTTCATGCCCGTGTACAAGCCTTCAGGAATCATCCTGCTAGGCTGCTATAGTACACCATAGTTTCTCCTCGCTGAAGGCTGTACTACACTAATGTATTTCTTTCAGGACTGAATTACCTATGCAGCAAATAAGGCACCGTGTTCTGATGTCACGTGACTTTTCCTGGACAGATGTGGCTCCCAGCTACTAGATTTGGAGACAGAACAAGTCAGGGTCCAGCCATGCTCTCCTGATACCACCAATTCCAAATGTCACACGAGTTGATTTTGTATGCATGTGTTCCCTCTTACTACCATCTTCTATATCCGGCCTCTTGATCATTGACGACTGCACGAGTTCTACTATATTACAACCCCTCGTCATGCTCCATATACATACTCATCTGTACAGTAATATAGTGTCTTCTATCCTGCTTTTTGTCTATGCGTTTGGGTTCACTCCTATTACTGAAGTGAAGTGTAAGATGAACATGCCCTGGGACGGAGGGATCTGAAACACACAAGTCACATAATATATATAGGCACGCACTTCCAAATAAAACTGCAAACATTCTGGTATGCATTGGTTGTTAGAGCCATTACTATTTCTTACTTATAGAGTTATTTGCATGCAACTTTTTCTGTGTTTTATTAAACCATTGCATCTGCTTGTCTGCATGACATTTTTTTCTCTCTCTCTCTGAAAATCTCAGCAGGGATTTTGCTGAGTTAATTCACAATGGAAGGAAAATAGAGACATCCAAAATAAAACACACATGCACCAAGACGAGGAAAGAAAGAAAACATGAAAAGAATAGTGTGCGAAAAAGACTACTGTGAACATAGGGGTGGCTGGAGCAGCCACCGTCCACCAAGACTTACAGCTCCAGGAAAAAATCCTTTTCTTGGAAACCACAAGGACATTGCACCGCTAAGTTGGCGAATCCTACGTACATGAAAGCTTGCTTGTATTGTTGTACATCTTCCTTGAAAATGAATGCCAGTTGCAAGGGCTGCATAACTAAATGTTGAAAGCTAGGTTCATTGGTTGTGCTCTTTCTAAACGTTACCAAAACTAAACCTTAATCAGTAGGTGTAGATTCTCAATTGTTTGCCTTGAGTTTTTTCTAACATCTATTAATGGACCCTGAGAGGTCATGACTTGGAAGTAGGTGTAGACCAAAACCACAGTAAGATGGTTGCCTAGAGTTGCTTGGTGAAAGAGCAATCTTTGCAGAGATGTTTAGAGGTTTCCAGATATGAAGTACAGAGCTTGCACATCAGGTCATTTTAGGCTTCCATGCTTCAGGAGATTATTTGCTATCGATTTTTTCTGGTGCGTAAGTGCATTAGCGTCCAGGAAACCAAAGTAACTAAATCTTTGGTTGTGCTTTTTGCTCTCAAATTGGACATAAATTTAATTTCGTGTAGATAACACTGAATTGTGCAAAGTATGCACTTGTATTTGCGTAATTTCCATCTACTGTTCCCCACCACCTTATGCCATATAAATCCTGGTCCAGATTTGGGGTTACTTTTGTAATGCCCCCACAGCTTCACAATTTAATGCAATTCTTCCCTTGATGTAAGTGGTGTCACAGCACGGTCCCCTGATATAAGGCTACAAATGCAAAGGTCGGTGGAGCACCATAGTTACAAATATGCAACGCTGAAAACTTGTTGATCCTGCTATAGCATTGATACCCAGTTTCACTTTTGTTATGCGCATGCAAGACAAAAAAACTCGTCTCTTCATCACAAGCAGATCATTGAAACATGAACGACACTCTTTCGCAGTAGAATTTGCTGTTAGAATTTGGCGCTTCCTGATTCTCGATGGATGGCAGATGGTTACTTTCACAACCGCGTTGAATTAGCTATGCAACACTACTTGAGGTTCTGCTTCTAGATGGCACATGCCTTAAGTTGCGATGGCTAACCAGCTAGAGATAACAAGTCTGGATCCAGCCATTCTCCCATATGCCACCAATTCCAATGCCACACACATGATATTGTATGTAGGTATTCCGCTGCTCGTGGCGAAGTTGAATTACTATCCACCCTCGCCATGCTCATATATGTACTCCTCCAGTTTTCTACATTAATGCCCTGGGTTCGACAACCATCCATCGGAGTATTGAATTATCGCAACAGACGATCCATGGGGCACGCTAGCAACGGACTGTTCAATGCTAATTTTTGCCTTTAGCAACGGACATCCGATGCTATTTGTGTTGTGGTGTAGTGTCCTAAAACGCACAGGTCTAACATCATACATGTACTCCTCTAGTTTTCTACATTAATGCCCTGGGTTTGACGACCATCCATCGGAGTATTGAATTATCGCAACAGACGATCCGTGGGGGCACCTTTAGCAAATCGAACTGTTCAATGCTAATTTTTGCCTTTAGCAACGGACATCCGATGCTATTTGTGTTGTGGCGTAGTGTCCTAAAACACACTGGTCTAACATCATATATATAGACACTAACTGAATACCACTGCAACATTCTAATGTGTGTTATTTGTCTATTCGAAGCTATTATTTCTCATTTATTGAATTATATTCACCTCGATCTTCTCAGATAAAACCACTGCACAACATATTCACTTTTTGGATGGAATCAATTGGTTATAACCGAGTTAGGATGCCGAGGACCCATGATTTTAATTAGAACTAGCTAGTAGAACAACTAACACACACCCCTGTTTGATTATAATCACTATACATTCAGCAATATTATCATACACATATAAACTTGTTCAGTTAAAAAAGGTTTGAACATGCGACACAACACTACTACACAAAAACTTAACTGGGCAGTCATTTTAGCTTAACCGAGGCAGGCAAGCCAACTTCCTCAGATTTAAGGTTACAATTAAGTTGCATGGAGATCCGTAATGCTTTGAAACCATCACCGAGACACGCTTTTGATGTGCAGCACATGCTGTTCATTGGCGTAGTTTGTGACGTTCGCTGAAAATACATGGTTTGCTCTATGGGCAAGATGTGCTCATGCGCTTAGGTAAGTGCTTATGCAAGATTCACTTCTCAGCAAGCTTTACCCACCAAATATATATCATGATTTGTCAATAGGTGATTATGCTCGTGAAAATTTAGCAGGGCAGCGATCCATAGTGCTGGGTCAAATCTGTGCCTCCATCTCCTATGATGGTTGTACTAGACACCATCTTAATAAGCCTTTTCCTAGTCTAGCTATAAAGATCTACTGAAAATGAGCAATGCTAGCTATGCACCATCTCCCATTTGTGAAAGCTTAAAAGGACATAACATGGAAAAGAAGTTTGAATCTAAGTGATGCTCAGCAAACGTTTAGACCGTAAAGTATCAAAAGTGTGTAGTTCAAATGAGAATATATATGTAGACGAGTCATAAATCTTCAAATGAAGTTAGTACTTCATTTATTTGCGTTTGTTTATCCAAGTTCTTCTTTCCCTCAAATGTTCTTCCGTTCCTCAGTTTGTTGTCCCTTATCCACTCTCCTGTTTCCCCCTCACTCAGTCCTCCTCACTTTTGTAGATGGTATACATTGACACACGACAGGTGTCCAAGGTCTATTAGAGGTTTACGCCAGCACTCAGTTAAAGTTCAAAGCTGCAAAACTTTTGTTCGTGCCACACCACTTATATTGATCGTTGGAAATAAATAAAACATTTTATGTGTTCTTTACCTGCGTGTGCATTTGTGAAATAAAAACTCCTGTAATGAGGTGCAATTCTACCTGTCTTGACTCTTCTTCCTCTGTTTATCTACACCAGCCAATGGTGACTCAAATTACACCAGCCCACACGTTGTTTGGGCTCACTAATATGTGCTCGCAGCAGTGGAGCAACATAGCCAACCAATTTAGAAATATGCAACGTGTTAACCAATTGTTGATCCTGCGCTATAGCGTTGATAGTGCAGTTGCACTCTTGTTATGTCCGTGCAAGACAAAAAGAGTAACTCGGCACTTCATCACATATAGACACTCACTGAACACACAACTTTCTGATGTGTGCTATATGCATGTGGATCTTCTGTATTCAACCACTGCACAACATATTCATTATAGGGATTCAATTGGTTAAATAGTTAATAACCGAGTTAGGGGTGCCAAAGGACCTATGATTTTAGAAATAGCTAGTAGAAGAATGGCCGGCATCACCTTTGATAATATTTTTTTTTTTTTCAACGGTCACCCGGGAAGAACTATCCCCACTTGAATTTTCATTCCATAGATGCAGGGCAAGCCAGGAGGTGGAAGGGCGTGGTGCCAATCCAAATACAATTCAGAAAAGTGTAGTGAGGAGAGAGAAAGACTACAACACAACAAACAACACCCACAACAACAACAACAACACTGAAACAAACTCAAGGACAAGCCTAAACCCACGCCGAAAGATGCTAGCCGAACGTCGATTTAAGTCCCCGCTGAACAACCGAAAGACCCTTTGATTATAATGACCATCTATTCAAGATTATTGTCTGCACATAAATTTGTGCAGATAAAAAAGTTTAAACAGGCAACACAGGAAAATAATCTGCATGGAGATCCTTAAAGCTTTACAGCGATCATTGAGACTCGCCGATGTCCAGCACATACTGATGATTGCATTCTTCGGGCCGTCCGGCTGAGTACAAGGTTTGCTCCATGGTCAAGATGTGCTCGTGACGCTTTGGCGCCGCCATTGTTTACCCTTATACTAGCATCTCAGGAAGGTTTATCCACAAACTAGCATGATTTGACCACTAGCACAGTTGCTGTCCGCGACTCGGGGAAATTTCGCGGAGCAGCTTCAATGTGCTTGGTCGAATCCTCTGTTTTCTCAGTGTCTCCATCTTCTATAATGGTTGAATCCTCTGTTTTCTCAGTGTATTTCAGAGAGCTCATGCATTCTTGCCACAGTTTGCTCAATTCTCATATGACGCTCTTGGTGGAACATGCCCTCATTTGTGTTTCATATCCTGTTGCCTCTCAATCCTAGTTTTGGTCCGAAATTTGTGGCAGCTGAGCTGCATGACCTTTGAGTAATCCAATGCTAGGTTTGTATGTTATATATATATATATACAGGAATTGAGGCATATGTGCATTAAGATGTACAGGTACCACTAAATACCAAGTAACGACAAGTACAAAATGTACTGCATAATGAATTCTTCCATCTGGACTACTGCCATTGTTTCCTACACAACGCCAGAAACACACTTATCACTGTCCGACTACCATTGTTAGTTACTTTTGAAATCGGCATTAACGATAGAATACCAGTTCTTGTCAAAAAAAAAAAAAAATGATAGAATACCAGTGACGGTTTGTGGCTTCAACGTTCAGTGATAGGCTATTTATTATCACTGTCAGTCCAAGCCATGAATTAACAGGTGACATGTGGCCAGTGATAGATCTCCTAGCAGTTCCAAATGGTTTCAACCACTGTGCTATAGGCTATGTCGCACAAAAAAAAAAAAAATCATATTTTCATATGAGATCTGTTGACGCGAAACTAGGGCTTCACACCAACACACCGAGGGCCTTGACGCCCACCTAAGATCGCGACGATCTTGTAGCAGCGAAAGCACCGCAGAGCGCAGTAGTTCTAAACCGATCTAGGATCGTAGGGGGCGCCGCGGAAGCTCGGGGTGATGGCTGAGATGACCTCCAACGCACCTCCGGAAGACCGCCGGAGGACGGACGCACGCCAGGGGTGCTCTAGGACCAGCGCGGGGTCGCTTAGAACGCCGAATGAACGCTGGAGTTCGGCCACCAACAGCAACGAAGGGTTGAGGGAAGAAGATGACCTACAAACGGACAAGAGATAGATTGGTTGTCGATTGATGTAGATGGGATCAAATCGGCCATGAACCTCTTTA
Source organism: Hyparrhenia diplandra (assembly GCA_015847255.1). Taxonomy (NCBI): domain Eukaryota; kingdom Viridiplantae; phylum Streptophyta; class Magnoliopsida; order Poales; family Poaceae; genus Hyparrhenia; species Hyparrhenia diplandra. Next base: position 26,181 of record JADLZK010001981.1, on the reverse strand, counting down.
TTATATAGAGGAGGGTGGTCTTATCCTTTTTGGAAAACGCCCTGACTTTCCAAACATTAGGGACTCTCCAAAACCAACCCGAAATCAAATCGGTTCGAATTAGAAAATCTCAGCGCAGATAGTGAACCGCGCCGACGCCTCCGAATAGAAGCGCCGGACGCCGCCGACGCCATGTCCGGGCGCGATCCGTGAGCCCGCAATTGGGCCATATTTTACACCGCTACCGACGCATGCCGACGCTGGGCGCCGACGCCGCCAGATAGCGGGCGGCCCGGGCGCGATCCGTAGAGCTTTTGCAATCGGGCCGTATTTTTTTGAACTGGCGCCGACGACGCCGACGCCGCCGGACGCCGCCAGCGCCGCGGTGTTGGCGACGCTGACCATCGCCGACGCCGCCAGCGGTCATGCGCCGGACGCTGCCTCGTGCAATGCCGGCCCCTGCGCAGTAAAGTCTGATTTTACCGCGGACTTAGACCACGCCATTTTGGGTGTCAACAAGATCAGATTAAGATAAACATTGTATATTAAAATTAGTTTCCCCAATTGCACATACTGTATGTAGTATTAACTATGTGCCTGCCGGTTGTTGTCATGCTAACATGCTTTATACATGATAGATCAGCTTTTGCCACACTATTGGTTGAAGGCACTATTGCAGGCCGCAATCGAGGCTGTCAGGTGCATGGCAGCACTGTAGGATTAAAAAGTGAGAGGTAAGGAAGATGAAGACAGCACCACATGATGAACACAAGCTGAATAAACTGGCTGCAGGATCATCAACCTCTTGCCAAGCGACACGCCGACATGTTTTCTTGTGGTCCTTTCATCCGTTCCGATCCTCCCCAAGGAAACTCCATGTGCTTTCTCTGATGTTTTCTGTTCCTGACACGAGGTCCCGCTGCCCCATTATATTATGTATTGGTCGCTTAAGAATGTCAGGAGATGGATGCCATGGTAGGCTACGCGTGTGTGGCGGCCACAAAACTGCGGCGGTGATTTTGGTCGCCACACTCCGCCGCGGACTCGCCACAGCTATTTCCAACATGCGTGACAAATGCCTATGCTGGTAGCCTACTTTTTTTTTCACGAATACGCACGAGTGTGCATATCTTTGTATTAAAAAGAAAAGAATGTATGTATAAGAAAGCCGAAACCAGCTCAACACAAAAGGAAAGATTACATGATGGAAAATAACAACCTTTCTACTAACGAAACTCGCAACGCTAGCCTTGCTGTGCCAAACTCCTTAGACCTTGGGCACCCGCTTCGATCCAGCGATCAGCCTCAGTCTTGATCAGCTGCAGCATTTCAGCAACAGGGACCGCCACGTTCCTGAAGCACCTGGCGTTGCGCTACTTCCAGAGAATGCTGGTAGCCTACTGTCCCTGCTTTTCCTTGTTTATGGGCCCACCCTAGCTCTCTGCTGCTAGCTGGTTTCAGGACCGTGCTGTACTATGTACAAAGTGCAGCAGAACATGGCAGTGCAGGCGTGGCGATCAGGGGCACCATCCAAACAGCAACCAGAGTTCTGTGGCGGCCGGCAGCGTGGCGTGGCGAGCAGGGGGCTCAACCAAACTCCCTCTAAGTGTTCCCTTGAGGGATCATCTGGCCCCACATGTTCCATTCATGTTGCACCGCTGTGTTCTTTATTTTCTTTGAACTTTCTCCACCGTTGTGTTCTCTATTTTCCTAATGCCTCCCATTCCTACTATGTTTTCACTAAGAATTTCATGGTATAATGATTCCAATGGCAGGCATAATATCAGCATGCATACCCTTTCTATCCTTATCACGCAGACTAGCTAGGCAATGTAAATTTCATTTTTCCAGCACTTTTTCTTTAGATTTGAGGTGAAGAGTCGGAACACCCTTGGATCTGTATATAAAGAGGAGAATGATTTTTGCAAGCCATCAACGTTAACTGCTACACGTGCACAACTGAAATAAGACCTCACAACTACCTTGCATCAGTTTTAATTTTCTAAATAACATTTTAAAAGGACAACCATATTATTACTAATTGAGGCTCCATGTCATTCCATATGTGACGTACTAGGGAAAATGATAAATCCTACAGATTGTCAAAAAAAAAAAAAAAAAGGGTAGAACACTAGTACCCAAATGATTATGGGTGACGGGCAAATTTAATTTTTGTGGCAGGCGCCCATGCCCGTCACCCCGCTTGCGGGTCACGCAAAATCAGGCAATAACCGTGGCAAGCGGCTGATGGCGATCCGGGACAAATAAAAAAAAACCCAAACCCGAGCCCATCCGACCGGATCTCGGCTCTTGGGCCCACCGCGCCGAAGGACCGGTCGGGCACCTCCCCTCGATACTCCGCCGCCGGGTGAACCAACGGCTGGATCACGACGCCAGCGTGGACCAGCTGGATCCACGAGGTGGACCTCGCCGCCGCCATCCCCAAGCGCCGCCCGCGGCCTCGTCGGCGCCTTTGGCCTTTGCACCGCGTGGATCGGTCGCCGCCGGATACGGTCGGATCGAAATTTCATTGCCGTCCGGATCCGCCGCGGAACGAGGTCGCCGCCCCGGATACGCCATGGAACGACCTCGCCGCCGCTGGATCTGCGTGGATCAAGGTCGCCGCCGAGCGTCGTGGGAGGCCACCCTGTGCTGCCGAGCCGCCCGTGGAGCCTCCCGCGCCCGTGCTTGGCGCCTCGCCCGCCATGGAGGCCTCGCCCGTGGAGCCCGGAGGAGAGGAGGGGGTGGGGCGGCGGATGGGCTTGGAACTCAAGGAGCCGGTCTTTGGGATGCGTGAGAAACGGTGAGAAGGGAGGAGTGGATCGACCGGTTGGAATGACGTAAAACCCTAAGTGAAGTGTGAGTATATATACGCGGGTAACGATAGGAATATGATTTGGGCTTTGCTGTGGGCTCATATATTTTGGCGCGACGGGCCTTTATAAGCTGCCCGCCAATCAAAAATGGCCACATTTTGTGTGGCGGGCTCTGTTATAAACGCCCGCCACGTAAATCGTGAAGGGCCCTTTATAAGCTGCCCGCCATGGTTAATCGGGCCATTAACCGCGGGCGGGCAAACTCAACGCCGCCACGAAAAGATTTTTCAGAGTCACGCAAAACCATTTTGTTACTAGTGGAAATATCTAACCTTTTAGTTTGGTATAACTATCTAGCTACCATCGCTAATAAAAGAGATTGATATTTGATACATGTAAAGAACTGTGCAACTTAGATACCATAATAGATAAATAAAATACATCATATATTTGGATCTCACTTAACCACTACTCTTCCATTATGAACATAACTTCCAACGATCCCTTTTAATTGCATCTAAATTACCGAACTCTGCCATATGCCATATAATTTAAGATACCCATTAAGGTTGCATTTGGATTACACTATGTCAGATCAGAATATCACAAACAGATTAAAGCATATGACAGATGCGGATCCAATGCGTTTCAAATTTTGGGTCTGTGATGTCCTCATAACAAACGTGCGTGACCACTACAAGTGTTTATTACAAAGGACCAAATTCGCATAGTGCTACAGAGGGGAACAGGTTCCCAGTGAAGCATATAACTCCTATAATGGTCGACGTATTGGCCACTAGCAACAAGTGCACATTTTGTTAGTAGAGAACCCGTCTATGCCAATGCCCGACTGTTGATTGAAGGTATGTTCAACCTATCATCTTCTCCTTGTCCATGAAACCATTAACACTGATTTACCAGTCACCACATTGCAGTTGCACAGATGTTCCAAGAGACCAAACTGATCATGTGTGATCAGTCTGTAGAGGTCCAAACAGATAAATTGTCACCACATTGTGTCTGGCTATAGTCCAGATCTTGATGCAAGAACCATGTGACAGAAAGCAAAGCACCAATTAACCTCTTGAGCTTGGATTCCTAGCGTGCTATTCAAGTTCATAGTTATTGGGGACGAATTGCATCAGGTTGGTTGTGGAAGGTCTATTCCCATTGCCTCCCAGTCCTCTAGCAAGCACTCCCCGTCAATTTTGCGTTTGAAATTACAATTACTTGTGGAAGGGGGGAAAATAACATGAACAAAAATAGGACCACTGGGGTGCTCTCAGCATAGTTTTGGAACTCGACTGCTTATATAAAGACGCTAGCTACTGCCTAGAGCAATCTACATGACCTAATATAAGGATCACAGCAGGGGCCATTCAGTGAACGTTTTTCAATTCATTCAGTCGCAAGTGTTCTTTATTGACTAACCTACAAAACTAAAAAAAATTCCTGAAATCGTACACGTTGTTCCACACAGTTCTGACAAAATACAAAAATATCAGGCCTAACTTGAAGGGCATTTGAGTAGGTGTCATGTTGTGAGCCATTAATTGCACTCATCGACCCAATGAAACCTAATTTGAATTACAGATTGATTTTAGTTGTTGCATCTGAAAATTATCAGAGAAGATTTGGAGTGTTTACCGTCTTTGGACACTCAATCTGCAGTTACGTTTCTCCACACTGGAGCTTTGAAAATTTCGTTATTCATTCAACACTACTCCCATACTTCTTGTAGTATATCAGGATTAATAAAATTAAGTATTTGAACTCATGTTTAAATATATAACCACTAAGAAAAAAACAAATTATACATGCAACATTCTCTACATTCATGTTATATTATTGAACAAAATATAAAGCTATGAAGCTTATCTCTATTTGCCTTCAATGCGCAGCAAGTCATACCTTAAGTATGAGGGCACTTGTTGCATCCCTTGTTTTTGACATCGTCAATCTAATCTTTGACTTATAAATATGATAAACCATGATAGCAGCAGGGAGTACGATGGCAGGAGCCGCAACAGTGCTAAGATAGATAGTGCAAACCTCAATCAGGTTGCACTTGCCACTTTTGTTTTTTAAAAAAAAACCGTTACACACATTCGCTTGAACACAAATGCACCTTTGCCAGCATGGGCCTAATAAATAGGTATATTCCCCAGTACATAGTGTGCATTGTGAGAAGGGTTTGAGGGACTCTAACACACATCACATAATGTGCATTGTCACATGGCTCTGAGGGACTCACTACAACACAAACCCCTGTTTTCCAACGCATATGTTACAACGTATGGTTTATGCGTGCCAAATGTGTGGATTCACAGTAATTTTTTATTTGCCCGGGCGCCCGCCTCCCCACGTAATTTCATTTGCCCGCGCGCCTCCCACGCACACCCCCCACGTTCTGTCTTTTGACTTCGACGGAATTACTGAGCATGCAGTAACTCCCTTCCACATTATTAAATTTCCCCGATCCGATCTAAAGAGGCGGCTGCATGTACGCAGGTACGCGATTTGCCCTGGTGGCTGCAGGTACGCATCCTTCTCCTTCCTCCCACCATGATTATTTCAGGGAAATTGATACTAGGTTTTTATCAGCGAGGCGCCAAGCACATGCGAGCACTAGACTTGCGATCCGAGGGAGTTCTCAGGGTGTGACCATGAACTGACACCATTGATCCGCCAAACCACGCGATTGGTCCATTCGCTACCCTTCTCATTCGAGGGGTACACCGACAAGGGCTGACCCTTCCACTGGTTGAGGGACCTTGAGATGTTGATTGACGTAAGTCGCACTCGAATGCTTGTACTTGTCACCTTCACTCTTCGCTTGAAGGCAGGTTGTCTTTTTTGATGAATTTGTCATCCTCGTGCGAGGGCGGTTTGTCTTGTTGAAACTTTGCTCTCCTAACTCGAGGGAGCTTACTCAAAGATTAGTCATCGCCGCCTTCAGTCTTCACTTGAGGCCTCATTCACTGGGAAGGCCTTCGTCGCCTTCATGCGAGGGCTTGGCCTATCGACACCTACCAAATACTACCCTCCCGGATCTTCGGCGGTGGCTATTCATCATTGTCGCCTTCTTGCAGTTCCTAAGAACCATTGCATAGCACTTGTCACGACCTTTGCCGTGATACCAGCAATCACAAAGCTCGTACATGGGCTGTTAGAATCTTCGGCACCCACACTACACCCACAACAATTATGAAAACTAATAAGAAAATGAAAATACTGACAAGAAAATGCGAAAACCAATTAAAGCTACCTTTGTCGACATTAAAATTACCCCTTGCATTGGTCTCAGACATCCATCGGACTCAAAACTATTATCGCATACATGCTTGTGCATAACAACATTTGCAGAAACATGTGGTGCTTATTGCTAGGATCAGAATACCAAAGAATGATCTTACACCTAAGGTTACAAGTCGACCTTCACAGTGTCATGAGGACTTTCCCAAAACACACATCATCATGCCGAAGAGGCACTGTCCGATACCAACATGTATGACAAGTTGCCAACCAAGAGGAGACATATAAAAAAGTTGGTACATATATATAATAAAGAGGCATAGTGTGGTCGGTCCTCACACTATTTCTACCCCACATGAATAAATATAGAGTCGATGGCCGCTGCTGGCTGATCGAGGGAGTTTGTCTAGTGCAGTAAAATGTGATGCATGCATATGACAAAAAGTAGGCATATATATGTTTAGGAGTAGGAGGCATCAGGAAAGTATCGCTTTTGTTGTAGCTAGGTTGGTCGCGAATGCCATTCAACATGGCGTGGGACATCTGTGTTGTTTAGCTTGATTGGTAGATCTGTCCATGCTTCACGCGTCAAGCCGGTCTGGCAGTGTAGTCATCACCTCCGCGAGAATGCCATTCAACATGGCTGCGATGGCCTCCCTCGAGCTCAGCTCTGTCAGCAACACTTGCTTTGGTACATCTGTGTGCGCATGCGGACCTAGCAAAAAACAAACAAGAGAACTGACTGTGTCGCTGAATGATGAAGAAAAGGACGCAGGTGTTCCCTCTGATCCAGTAGTCGAAAGTGAAGGCTCAAGCGAGCGTCCCAACACAAAGGTTGCTGGGCTAGAGTGGCTACAGTAGCTGGTACTTATACCAGCATAACGAATGAGAGAGCCAGACAATTGTAAATCGAAACCTTGCATTTTAATTCAGTCCTGCCCTCTGTGACTACTTCTGTTCTTCCCTCCCTGCAAGTATCCCTTTCCCTGCTGATTGTGCATCACAGGCCCCTTTGATAACTATTGAAGAAAGCCTCCAATGCATCGTCTCCTCGATCTGTTCGTCTGCTGGTGTTAGATCGATCGATCTGTTGAATTAACCAGGCCATGAAATGCCACATGACAGGAACTGCACGAGGCTTTGGCCTTTTGTCTTTCTACTACAATAACCACCTGATGTTCTCAGGGGCAGTGGTTGTTGCTGGTTCACAGATGCCTTTACCAGGAGACACGCCTCAACATTTTGAGTGGTCTGGTAGTTCAGTTCTGAGATTGAATAGACAATTGATCAAAAGTGCTTAATCCTACAATTTTTGTTAAACCCATAGGGCTAAAGGGGACTCTAACTTGATGTTGGGTGGGATCTAGAGGATGTAAGATTCATGATTCTTCGTAAAACCCCACTCAAGAAAGGCACCATGTTTTCTGAAATTAGTACATGTGCAAATGATCCAATTTCTCTTCTCATGCTGTTTACTGCCGACGATGATGATTTCCATCCATGTCCATTGGCTTCTTTGCTTGTGTTGTGTAGTCCTTTTTTTGTTGTCGCTCACAAGTCCATACACACATTCAATTGTGTTGATTGAAGTAGCTAGCACTAACACGAGGTTGTCCGACAGTCCGAGAAGAGAAACATGACATTCATCACATTGATGAACTCAACTCTACATTGACACCAAATGAGGCATCGTTTTGGTTCCTTCATAGGGATCTTCAAGGGTTCCCCATCCATAAGTGTCCTCTCTTGGCCGCCTCCACTTATCTCTACTCTGGTTGGTCGAGGAGTTCTCTCGATCGCATCCTTCCCATAATGTATTGAAATGTGTTAGAATTGATCTCCCACCGATTTGGCCCAACGGGCGACCGGGCCTTGGTCCGCGCCCGATCGGGGAGCTCAGCCCAATGCGAGGCTGGTGGGCCCTTGTCGCCGGTGCCTATAAGAGAGGAGGTGGGAGCCACGAGCTAGGGTTACCGGATTCACCGTGAGCCGCCACAGTACTCCCACCATCCTGCCCTCCTAACCGATCTAGAGGGTGGCACTGCAGCGATGGGAAGCTCCACTCCGCCACTCCCTCGTCTCCGTAGGGATTCCAACGGAGTTCATCGTCACCTCTGGATCGCGACAGCCGCACCATGAAGGTGACATTCAAAGCTAGGTAATCTGTAAGTTCTAAAAGATTTTGTACCCACTGATCTACACCTAGTTGGTCCATTAAGTTCAACAAAATGCTCCCCAAATTTCAGAACTGTGCACGTTAAGTCCTCCCAATGCCACCCATTTCGATAACCCTTTCTTCGTTTGGAGGGGAAAAAAGACAAAGCTAGTGTTCAGGGAATTGTGTAGACTCAGACTCGAGCTGAAATATATATGACCGAAATGTAACTTTGCATTTATGTGCACATAAATGAACAGTACATTGTCTTCCAGTTAATTAAGCATCAGTAATTCTCCATTTTACTTAGACAACAGTATTGTATTCTACAGTACCACTTAGTCAATATATGTACAGTGGGTTGTATAATAACAACTAACGACACATCTGTCATTTATGTACACATTTTATAATAACGCCACCGTCATCTGCCTGGCCGGAGGCCGGGCTGAGCTTACACACCTAGCCCCCCCTCGGGTTTCCAGGGCGACCAAGGAGCCACAAGAGTTAATGTGGGTGGACGCCAGCGGTGTCGCGGCAGGCACAAAGCCCCCGCGGGCGCCCCGCACCCCAACAGGCTAAAAGGCACAGGGACCCGCCGGGCTGTAGGCCAGGCCCGAGGCCTGTGACCGCCGGCCGGGCGCAGGATCCGCGGCCCGAGGTGGGGAGGCACCACCGCCATAGCGCGTAGGGCGCGACCGCAGGGCAGCTGCGAACTTCGAGGGCGTGGATGGCGGCCGCCGCCAAGCCCACACACTGCGTAGGCAAACCGGGGCGAGTCCATCTGCACCGACGGGAGGGAGGGAGCGCCGCCCGGGGCAGATCCGCCCGGGAGGCCCAGAACTGGCCGCTGGTCATCCCCCGCAAGGCCGCCGGGTGGAGAAGGAGGGGGGAGGGTTGGGGGGAGGAAGGTGGGGGAGCGCACAGCGCCCTTTTGATGGTGGCCGCCGCTGGCGCCGCAGCCGCTGGGCGAAGCAAAGGGCGGACGGGCGCCCGAGGAGAGGCCGGGCGGCGGAGCTTGGCCGGGAGGTGGCGGTGTTCCCGAAGTCGCCCACGGAGCGGGCGCGGCCGATGTGTTTTTTTGATGCCTCTGATCAGAGCTTTGGAGGCTTCTACTACCTAAAGTTCGCAGCAAATGGAGTACTCCACACGAAGTCGACGCAGTTATTACATTGTAATTATATATAAAATAGGATAATCCATGTGAGTGGGAGTCTGTCGATCAGGTTGTTATTAATTAGCCAGATTTTAGGACATACACATCTCATGAGCTGTGTAGTACCACTGCATTCGGGAGCTGTGGAGCTACAAAAAGCCTGTCCATGCCAAATTGCTCTCGTGTGCGTGTGTGTTCACATTAGCTTCGTGTGTGTTCTCCATTCGAGCCAGTTCTCGTGTGTGTTACAGTTCACCGTGTCCATGGCGTTCTGGGAGATGCAGCGTGCCAATCTTGGCTTGAGCATCCTGCACGGTTCCAACAAAAGCCAGACGACTGTTGGATGGGTTCGCACCATCTTACTTCATGATTTACCTAAGGTGCTGGGCACTGCTGTACGGTGATGATGAATATAAGGTGTCTTTCTGGTTGACAAGAAAAAAATTAGAGGCCACTGCCTTGGAATTATTTCACTCCTCACAGATGCAAATTTAATAATAGACTCTGTCATATGAATAACTTTTGCTTTTAGTGTTTCACTGATTCGTCAACAAAGTCGTTGAAACTATGCAGTATTGCAAAAATGTTATTTGTGGACACGTAAAGGCAGGAAGTACTTTGCATTTCGTAAAAAATGCTACTATCAAGCCCAAAGTCTGTCCGCTGTTTCTAATTATAACGCCACTAAATATCCTACTTTTTTTCAGAGACAAATTCATCATTAATGCTGACAAGTTGGCGTAATGCATGGCATACTGTTGAGCAGGCTTCACTACTTATCCAAGTCAAGGAAATATATTTTCTCATAATATCAGTTTTCTGGAGTTTGGTGAAGGGTCAAGCGGTTCCATTCGAGTCATTGCACACCATGATCGTGTATTTGCAATACATACAAAGTAGGTCTCACCACAAACTATTAATTGCTGGAATGGTGATCATAACACACGTCGCGACTATATATAGAATGGCAGGACAGTATGAGGATAATCAGACAACTAATATACTTGTATAGTCGTTGCTTCTCCTGAGCTGAGAAGTACAAAAGATCCATGAGATAGACATACCTGCTGTGAGGAGCCTCCAGTTAATTTTTTTGTTGATTGGATATGCACGTGCTATGGATCCACGCAACACCTGTTTGCTATGATGTACGCAACACATATATATTTGATAACAACAAAATTTTGTGCCAAAGGAAAACACATAACATACATGGCTGAAAAGTGGACCAAGTTGAGTGCTTAAACTGTTTTCATTGCTTGATAGGAAATCTTTTGATTTTTGTTAAGACCAGTAAGAGTGTTCCCTTTCAAAATTATGAGAAAAATTTACATCAAACATTCCCCAATGAGAATGACCGACGCGACTCATTGATCCAAGCTGCAATGGCGCAGCACAGGCAAGTTGATGCTGAACATTTTCTGGCCATCTCTGGCCTGCTCATACGCAGCTACATGGCTTCAAAGGCCCGAGGCCTGCGCCGCCCTACTCCCCACTACCTTACCTGGTGAAACCGGTACTGTTCATTAACAGTGAGAGCCAAACAACATCACCCGTCCGATTCTCTAATCAGTGGCTACAAATCATGGAAACTCCCTGTACATTAACAGTAGCGACCGCTCCCCCCCCTCATCTGTCCTCTCTCCCGAAGCTTCCCCTGCCTCTTCCGCCGCCCGCACTGGAAACTACCCTCCCGGCCCCCGCCATCCCAGACACCAATGCCGCCGATTTCTCCCCAACACTGCCTCCTCAGACGCGCGTCCATCCTTGTGCTGTTTGATGGAATTTCGAGGTCCATAGTGCTCCAGACGCCTCCGATGCCAAGCTGAAACCACAATCTCGCTCTAATCTTTTTCTAAAACCCCACTCCAGCAGTTTATTTGAATAACGAGGCTCAATTCACATCCGGTACTAATACAAATGGACAAGCGTGGTCGTAGTGTTTGTACTCGTAAATTCAATGCAGTTTTCAACCATGTATATGCTGCTATCTATGTGGACAGTGTAGCTAGCTGCCTAGGGATGTTTATATATATAGTGGTTGCGGATAGAGGCAAAACTTTTACATGTAGTAAATGCAATCAAAGTCTCACAGTTATTTTCTTCCTATCAAAACTGTCCGTAAAATTTGTTATTACATTTTTTACAAGTAAATTTGTTATTACATTATTAACTGTCGACATTTATACATTATGATTGAATAATCATCTAGTATTTCCAATATCGTACAGATTAATCTGTAAATAGAACTTTATAACATTGTGCTTCAATCAGTGCGCAATACCGTTTAGATACATTGTACGCTATTGAAAAAAGGAAAAGAATCCAAATCTCTGTTTTGTATTTGTATGCTAATTGTCCGCATTTTATTAAATAAAAGATTCCACAGAAAATATATTAACTTTGCTCCATTCAAAATTATAAAATATGAAAAATAGTACCTCTTTTTAATGAGAACCTATGGAGGGGAGAGCTTCCCTGGCTGGCTTATATATTTAATTTAAAGGAATCAAAAGTTTGGTGGCAACCCAAAAGCTGGTCGCACTAACATTTCTGCTCAAAAGCGCATAGTCTAAAAAAAGACATGGGGCCTGCTTGGTTCATGTCCAAAATTTGCCCCTCGCCAAAGATTTGGCAAGTTAAAACTTAGGCAAAGAAAAACTTGCCATGGTGCACGCTTGTCTTCTGAAGGGTGATCGTGATCGGGCTGCAGACAACGCATTTCCTCCAGGACGTGCTTGTGCAACAAATTAGTCTTCATACATAATCAGTCCTTAAATTACAACCATGCAAATATTTTCACCTTTGTAGGGCACCTTTAATTTGTTTTAAATACCATACATAAACAGTCTTTTATACATACTCCTCCATATTGAAATAGAAGTAGTTTAGACAAATACACGGTCCCAAAACACTACTTTGACTTCTTTTTTCTATCAAAATATTTATTGAAAAGTTATATATGTATATTTTTATGAAAGTAATTTTCAAGACAAATCTATTTATATGATTTTCACATTTCTAAACTCAATGACTTAAAAAATTATTCACCATTTATATTCCCAATATTTGACCCAAACCTTTTCCAAAAAACGACTTCTATTTCAATACGGAGGGAGTACTGTTTTTATTTTTTAAAAAAGTTTTTTATAACTCAGCTTTTTGAGAAAGCCATAACCTTGCAGAGTACATGAATCTTGCTGAGGTTACCAGCTTACAGTTCAAAGACCCAACAGGTCAAAAGAGGCATAAAGCAAACCAGAATAAAAAAAGAACTCGAGGATCTACAATTCTATAATATCCTAAGATGTCATTGCTCTTGGTCTCATACATACTGTTTCTGTGGCTGGGGATATTACTCCTCACCAATGAAATTTTTGGTGTTCATTATAGAATTTGGTACTTGCATCTATGAACGTGCCGATTGATCTGGATTAGTGCAGATGTTAAATACGCATTTAAGGCCCATTGACACAGGATCGAAAAGACGGAAAGTAATGTGCCATAGTTAGTTTCTCTTTGATGTACCAGTTCTATAGGATTGCGCTTTGTTTTCGGACAGCATCCTGGAGGCAACAACACAAACTCTGGAGTGACAGCTTGATTAGCACGCTTGACAATCACAATTAATGCTTTCTGCAGTTCCAAACCCACAACAGTTCTCCGTACTCAAACATTACTAATATAAAAAGGAAGGCCTGTCAAGTACAGGTTTAGCTAACAAAGACGATAGTAGAGATTAGGAAGATGTTTGTGCTGGTACGTGTACATACGTGAACCCCAATCTCCAGCAATATATGGGTTCCTTTCATTTAGAAAAGGAGCAATGTGAGTTTCTGGTGGTTCTCAACCGTGAATGTGTTCATATATAAGATGCTGCTGCATTTTGGCTTCATGCATCTTTTGCTGATCAGCATAAATTAGCGTCCTAACTCCTACGTCCTACCTTCAGAGTTATAAATAGTTAGTGTGGTCAATCAATTTTGATGAGTTCAAATAAATAATGGAATCCTATTGAGTAGTGCTTGCATATAATAATGTCTCACCTACAGGAAATAAATATGCAAGAATACTTTCCAAAAATAAAAGTGGTAATATGCCATGATCATTTTGTAGTCAATATATACCAAGGCGCATTCTTTGAGTGACATGAAATTATCACCATAGAGAGCATTATCTTCATCCGAGTATTATTTGTGAAAATGGAAGAATGCAAGGGACACGATGGTAGAAATGAGAGGCATTGGAAAACCAAATAGCACAAAAATTTTGGTACAAGCATTCAGTCCCGTACATGGTCTGGTTACAGCCCGACCAAGCCAAACTATCCCAGAACAAACCCCATATATATATGAAGGCTGTTGTTGGTTTGCATCTGCTTAAGACTAACCAACCCACCAGGGCGGTCATCTTCCTTGAAACATGGTAGCTGTTGGCCGATGGCTTAGGGCACGCATAACGGGCGTGCTGGCCGCCTCTTCAGGATGGCAGTTTTGCAAAAACTCCCTCAGTTCATAGGAGAGAGAGTGAAACGCCGCTGGCCGCCAAATCGACAGCAAATGCTCGTGGGTCCGAGGCTTAACTCACCAGCTGGGTTGGCGTTAGTAGGACGCTGTCGCCTCGAACCGACACCACGCAGATCCAGCTGCGCATGCCTTCGCATTTAGCTGTCTATTTAGCCGCCTATGTTGTAAATCCCAAAAACTTGCAGACAACAGCCGTCACACTGTTGTAGATGCCCTTAGATGATGTTGTTCTATGCTATATCTTCGATTCAACCACAACATCTCTCGCATCACACAGACCACCAACTCCCTCCGATGGTATTAGAAGTAGTTTTTGGACAAGATTTGGGTCAAACATCGAATATATATCATCAATAACTTTTAAGTTGTTGAGTTTGTAAATGTAAAAAATTATATGAGTAGATTTGTCTTAAGAAATACTTTGATAAAGTATACATATATCACATCTCCATAAATATTTTTAAATAATAAGAGGTCAAAGTTGTGTTTTGAAGACCGTGTCACTATTCTAAAACGACTTCTAATACCATCCCGAGGGGAGTAGGAATGACTCACACCGTGTGGTGGCGCCATTGCCCTCCCGCTACATAGCATGCGTAGGTCAGATCCAAAGATCAGCAAGGGACGCCTTTCAAAAAAAAAAAAAAGCAAGGGGATATGATTTTTTAAGTGTGTGATCAGTGCTTGTAACGTTTCCTAAATGTTTCTCCAGCCGGACTGACTTTTTATTTTTTATTTCAGATGTGACATTTCTAGTCTAGAGAGCATTACACTTTGCCCCAAGAACATGTAACCATTGTTTCGTCAGTTTTCTGTTTCGATTAAAATTACACAATCCTCAAAGAGATCTCCATCTAAGTAGTTAGTTTGCTACAACTTTGTTGAGCGAAAGCTGCCGCCGAGGCCAAAACCAGAGTCAGAGCACCAAAGAAATTTATGACACTAGTTTGTTTCCTGCTATTCCATTTCCTTTGATTGGCAGATGATCAAAACTGTTCTCTGCTTCTGGTTTGTCACAGGCACACCTAGTTCCAGAGCACCTGCAGGCCATAACAACAACTATTCACAGCCCCTGGCCATAACAACAACTATACACGTTACACACGCAAGGAATTCTGCAAGTTGGTCGAAATTACTTGGCTGAACACTCAAGGTGCGTGACTACTCGATCAAGGAGAGATGTATTACGCGGATACAAGCTAGATATATACATTTCTGAACTACGAAACCTTTGGATAGAACACTCAAGTGCAAACTATATGCATCACGTTCTCTCCGAGAGGAGGCGACTCAAGCACTGCTTCCAAAAGCCTCCACTGCCGCTGCTGCTACTACTGCTCGAGAGCGGTGGTAGCGGCTGCAAGATGGCGATACTTCCATTCCCGTAGCACCAGCCTGCACTCAATGCCAGGCAGTGTATAGTATGCAGATGCATGGCGATTGCTTTGGACATCTCTCTGTATCCTTCCCGAGCCACCGAGGAAGGAATTGACATGGACCTGACCTACAGAAAATCCATGTGCAGGCATCTCAACTGAGAATCTGTCTTCAAAGGTTCATCATAGATCATCTACTGCAGTGCTATTTTTCCTGGTGCCTCCTACTGCTATTTTGAATTGCAACTCAGCCATATAGTTTTGGCCACGGACTACGTACCTCCATGCACCTCTCCTCTCATCACCATGTCAAGATAGTGAACACTATATATAGGAATGCGTAGAGGCTGGGCATATCCATACAAAAAAGAAATATCATAAGTGCAATACAATTTGCAGTGCCAGCCATGTTTTTAATTGCCATCCACGGGCAAGGACGCACGGTTGGTGGAGACTCTTTGAATCTTCCAAATTCAATGCCGACATCCACAGGCAAGGACGCATGGTTACTTGAGGCATCTCAAAAAAAGAACGAGGAGTGCTACAAAAGATCTGGTGCAATGACCGTAGTGCCCAAAGAAACAAAGAAATTCCACCATAGCATACGGCCCGTGGGTGCGTGTTAGGTCATCTTCCTTGAAACATGAGAGTTGTGGGCGCGAATGGCTTAGATGGAGTTGTTCTATGCCACTATGTACGATTCCACCGTACCATCTCTCATCGCACAGGCCCCGTAGGCGTGTCTCACACCGGTGTGGCGCCATTGCCCTTTGTGTGTACATATCATGTTGTATCAGTAGTTTAGCTCTCCCATGTGGAAAAGGAAACATCCGAAGAGCAATGGGATGCCTTTTGGAAAAAAAAATCAAGGGGAATATTTTTTTTAATGTGTGCTCATTGCTTGTTACGTTTGCTTAATATTTCTCCAGTGGCCCAAAAAAAAAAAAATGTTTCCCAGCCTGATTGACTTTTATTTTTAAGTTCGGATGAGATATTTCTGGTCTGACGAGCATTACACTTTGCCCCAAGAACATGTAACCATTGTTTCCTCAGTTTTCTATTTCGATTAAAAATTACACAATCCTCAGAAATCTCCAAGTAAGAAGTAATAGTTAATTTGCTACGATTTGCCTGGACCGAAAGAGCGGAAGCTGCCGTCAAGGCCGGTAACAATTTATCACATGTAGGCAGCAGAGTGTGTGGGGAGAGAGTTAAGTTTTTACAGGCTGTGGTTTGGAAAAGCAGAACCAAAAGCGGACTCAGAGCACCCAAGAAATTTATGACACTAGTTTCTTTCCTGTTATTCCATTTACTTTGATTCACAGATGATCAAAACTGTATTCTGTTTCTGGTTTGTCACACACCTGTTCCAGAGCACACACCTACAGGCCATAACAACTCCTATTCACAGCACCCTGGCCATGTGACAACACCTATACACGTTACATGCAAGCAGTTCTGCAAGTTGGTCCAAATTACTCGGCTGAACACTCAAGGTCACTACACCACACGATGGACAAGGAGACGTATTAGGTGGATCCAAGCTAGGTATATGTATTTCTGCGCTAAGAAACCTCTGAATAGAACACTAAAGTAGAAACTACTTGCATCACATTATCTCCCATGAGGCGACTCAAGCACTGCTACTGAAAGCCTTCACTGGTACCGCTGCTCTACTACTCGTCGGAGAGCGCTGGTAGGGGCTGCAGTATTGAAACCGCCACGGCACACATGCTCGGCTCCACCGGGCGTAGTGTCATCAGGACTTGCAGGAAGCACAGCATCCTCACTGAGGAGGGATCTTCCGAGTTGGCCATAAGAATACTGACCCGATAGACCACAGAAGATTATAACATCACCGAAGCACCAGTCAGTATTCATGCAATCGAGGGTACCATCTCCATGCCAGTCAGTTTATAGTATGCAGATGTTTCCGTTGACACATCTCTGGTCTCCTTCCGAGCCACCAAGGAAGCATACGGACATGGCCCTGGCCTAGAGGGGGTCCTTGTGCACGTATCTCAACTGTGACTCAGTCATCGCTTGTTCTTCATAGTTCTTTTCGATTTAGCATTGAGAACCACCTATTTTCCAGGTGCTTCCTACTCCTATATTTTGAGTTGCAACTGGGCCGTAGTTTAGCCACGGACTACGTCCCTCCTCCACCTCTCTTCTTTCATCTCCATCTCAAGTGAACACTATACATAGGAAAACGTAGAGGCTCGGAATATACATACAAAAATAAACGGTAGACACATTATTTCACAAGTGCAATACAATTTGCAGTGCCAGCCATGTTTTTATAGTGCCATGATGGGCAAGGACGCACGGTTACTGCAGACTGCTTTTGAATCTTCCAAATTCAACGCCGACTTGCACAGGCAAAGGACGCATGGTTATTTGGGGTGTCTGGAAAATAGAAGGGAGTGGTGCCCCTCAGCTCTCCTATAAATACAAGGTCCCTTGAAATAATAGGCGGTAACTTAAGACAACAAAGCCCCTTACATTTTTTAAGTTCACTAGTAAATAGACGAGGTAAAAAGGGTCACTGATGGGTAGTCCACTTAGTGACAGCAATTACTAGCGTTGATATTAAGAGTGGGAAGCACCAGGAACAATAGAAAGGTCCATAGACAGCTGCTGAGAAAAATCTCAACGCTTGACTGTAGCGATTCTCATTGATTTGGAAGAAATGCAAGATCCATAGGTAGCATAGGCAGCTGTAGAGAAATGCATGGCCTGTTGTTCAGATGCTAATCAAAGGAAACATGCACATTTTTCTATTAAATACAAGTAATATTTTTTTCGGTTTGGGTAGTAAGGTGTAATTTGGAAGAACAGAGCTGAAAGCAGAGTTTGTGCACAGAAGAAATTTATGACACACTAGCTTTTTCTTGACAGTCCATTTCCTTTGCTTCACGTATGATCCAAAAGTATTCTCTTCTTCTGGTTTGTGACACATCTAGTTCCAGAGCACCCATCGATAGTCTCTTGTTCAAAAATTACACTGCAAAAGGTTACATATGCAAGCAACTCTCCAACAGGGTCAAAATTACTCTGCTGAACACTCGAGGTGACTACCCGATGGACAAGTCGATGAATTAGGTGGATCCATTGTTTTGTTCCGACTCCTGTAATATTGTATTGTTATGCATTAAGATAGATATATGCACTACTGACCAACGTTATGCACTAAGATACATATATGCACTACAGGACTAAGAAACCTATGGATAAAATACTCAAGTGCAAACCTTGCTCCCTGCTTAGCATCAAGGATGAACAACAACCATTGTCATTCCAACCTTTGGTTCATCCAACCATGGTCTTCTACCGACATGGTTATGTTGCGACAATAAATTGAAAAATAATACATTACAAAGTCATGGTGAGAGTATGTGTTGTGTGAGAGAAAGAGCTAATAAAAGGTAAACTGCATACGAAACATTTAGAACAAATGAGCAACGCAATGTCTAGATGTGTATCATTAGAACAGAGACAGTTAGTAGAAGCGATCCAGAGACGCCTTTAGTGGCGAAAACCAATCCGCCAGTACTAATGGTCAGTGATAATCAGGAATAACACAGGCGGTTTTAGCACCGACAGAAAAACTAACTTTTAGTGTCGGCTCTTTATAACAAACATATCACAGTCTCAATTTATTCACAAAATACGTAAACTGATAAAAGGTAAAACTGAAGTCTAACATGTACTGCTATCGATCTTTCCCTGCACAATAGGAGCTTATCCTCTTGTTCTCCCGCCAACCCCACTTCTCCGGCAAGGTAAAACGAGTTCTAATACCAACCTGCAGGGAGTACATATGTATGCCAAGTTGGCATTTAAGAGAGGAGGGTTGGTACATATAAGCCAGGAGATGATGGCAAATTGTTGTGCCGCATGAGATACACAAAAGTGTCACACTAACCAAAAGATCGGCCCCGTGGTTCCAGGTTGATGGCGAGTGCGCTTTTACGTAATACGGCATTGACATCTGTGTGGTTTAGGGTTGACTTCCCAAAGCTCCAATTATCATCCACTCTGGCAGTGTAGCCTTCACCTCCACATCCACACCATTTAGAAACACATGCTACTGAACTATACGCGTATGGCCTACTGAGCACGCCCCTTTGATAACTGTTGAAGAAAGCCTCCAATGCTTGATAGAAGCGGTGCAGAACAAAAGTTCTAAAAATTAGTACTACTTGTACATATGATTTGCATTAGTAATAAAGGACGATTTTCCTTTGCAACGGTAGTTAAAGAGGATGATTCTACTGAGATGGGTTTTCATTGCAGATCGCTGCCTGTCTTCACTAGTGATGATAATGATTCTACTGGGGAGATTTATAAGTGTGTAACTCTGGGTGCTCCAACTCCAAAAAAAACAATGTTTTGCCAAGTTAGGATGTAGCCATGTCCTTTGTGTTGACGAATCGAAATTCTATTGCCTTAGATTACTATATGCTGTGATGGTGGCATGACAAGGCAAAGGGTTTGTTCTACTGTTCTGTTTTGGATTGTGGGGTAAGTCAATTGGGCCGCACGGCACAACCCATCTGTCATACATTTCGCCCTATCAGGTCGTGTGCTTTACAGAACCTTAGATAATAATTCGTAGCGTTGTAACGAATAATTGGCAACATCACAATGCTTATCTACAATAAAAGCAGTATGTGAAACTCACTAGATGTATGCGTGCATATATATGATGAAGTATACATACATGTATGCCAAGTTGCAACAAGAGAAGAGACCTGTAAATTAACATTGGTACATATATAAAAAAGAGGCAAAAAGTGGTGGTCGGTCGTCACACTACGTGTCACATTATTTCTTTAGCCCCATATATATATATATATATATATATATATATATATATATATATATATATATATATATATATATATATATATATATATGGTGCACTTTCTATACACCCAGGAGTAACTACACCCACCTGATGACGGATGGTATACGGCAGCCTGGTATTAAAGTAACCACCGGATCCATTAGTGATTAGGCGTTTTACATCCTCGGCGCACCTTTTCAAAATTGCATGCGGGCATGCACCGTACATTTTCAAAACTGCATGCACATTAGTATGCGGTCATACTTTTTAATTAGATTAGTGTATGCCCATATACCAATGGACCAAAGTGTATATACGTGATTATATACAACTATTTCTTTTTATATATATATAGACGGAGTACATCTCAATAAACAGTACATGTCCATATACTAGTTTGTAAAAAGACGCACGCATAGCGAGTATGCACATACACTTTTCGTATATGGAGTACACGTTCAAACTTTCAGGAGTATGTGCGTATACTTTTACGGAGTATTTATCCATACTTTTTTAAAACAAGTATGTATACATACTTTTTATATAGAGTATTTGTCCATACTTTTTTAGAACTAGTATTTATTCATACTTTTTAAAAAATCAGTATGTATGCATACTTTTTTTAGAGAACTTAGAGATTTTTCTAGATGCTCTATCGAGTACATATTCACTGATTTTTTATATGGACTCCATGCGTCCAGCCATCACCACCACCATGAGATCGATCTGTTCTGGATTAAGAGTATGCATGCGTCCCATGATCTCTCGGTGGATAAACTGGAGACCAGTAAAGATTAGAACCTAGACCGGATTAGATGCGAGGGGGCAGAGATCAGAGCCACGGACCTGTTCGCCGGTTGACACCAATCAAACCTGTTTGCCGGTCAACAGCAGCAGTCAGGAAAACTACGGCATGGACATAGCATCATATCCCCCCGCCGCCGGATTAGATTCAATCAAATAAACAAATCGATCACAACTGTTTGCTTGGATTTGGACTGTAGCCTTACCTGGAATCCATCGACAGATGCGCCTCATGATCACGGCATCAAAAATGTTAGACGATGTCAGGGGAAAGGCTATGCCGTCGCCGGCGCAGACTCGGACGGGCCGAAGCGGACACAGCGAGCAAGCCGCCGCCGCCGCCGCCGCCACACAGGTTGTGCGTTGTACGCCCGGCAAATGACGAATGAATCTCTTTTATATATTCATTGTGTTAACGGGGTCCATTTAATTAACCTGCTTAACCCGTTCGCTAAACCAGCGGGAGGCTCCTTCGGTGTAATATGCGCGTGGGTGTAGTTACTCCTAGGGTGTAGGAAAAATTTACCCCCATATATATATATATATATATATATATATATATATATATATATATATATATATATATATATATAGTTTTGCAGGCTGATGGGAGAGTCCTGTGTGTTAAGTCTACCCCAGTGCATCAAGCTGAGATGCGTACGTGACAAAAAAAAAAAAAAAGGCATGTGTTTGGGAGTAGGAGGCATCAGGGGTTGTATCGTTCCAAGGTCCCTGATTCAACGTCGAGCATGCCATTCAACGGAGTATGGGACATCTGTGTTGTTTAGGGGTTGACATTTTCCATGCGTCACGCACTTGACCATCCACAGCACTGTACGGTTTCTGGAAGAACACGCCTCACCTTATTGAGTCAGGATAGGAAACTAGCACCTCGACAATGATGTTGTTTTCAGGGAATCCCGACCGATTGCTTAAGATGCTTAGACGTATTCAAGCACACTTTTGGTCAACTCTTGTGGTGAGCCAAGAAAGAAATTCTTACCAGAAATTGAGCTATGGCTAGAGCAGCTTGTTTGAGTGAACTGATCTTTCTTGTTTCCTTCTTTGTATCTACAGTGCTCTGTAACTAGCTTTTCCATTCTTTCTCTCTTTTATTTATTAGTTGTAAACTCTCCTGTAATCGGTTGGTTACATTTAATAAAATTTCAGTAGGGGCTCCCGCCCTCCTGTTGTTCCAAAAAAGAGACAATGATAGCAAGGATTTCAGGCTTTAATCCTGCCACGCGGCAATCTTATCGACGATTGGGTCGGCGCCAGAGTTTGCGCCGACCACCCCTTCAGGGCGGCCCACGGCCCACATTGGCCCATGGCCTGCTCGGGGGACGACGACGCGCCGAAGCCAATGACGCTGGCCGCTGCGGCGACGCCGGACGGGGCGACGCCGGAGACCGGCCAGACGACGGCGGCGACGTTCCACGGTTAGTGTCCCGTCGGCCTCCACCTGCCCCCCCCATTTCTTCCCGCTGTAGAATCTGGCCGGCCGGCCGGGCCACGACGTCCCACACGGCGGGTGCGGCGCGGCGGCGGGCGCCGCCGAGCCGGGGCCAGGGCTGGACTCATCCGGCTGGGTGCGGGTAGGGCGGGGGAGTGGGAGGTCATCCATGGCGGCTGGGTTCGAGCTCGAGGTGGCGGCGTTATGGCGGCAGGGTTATGCCGACGGCGAGGGGAGAAGATGGGGAGGGGAGAAGGTGTGCGCCGTCGGCGCCGTGGGAGCCCGCCCGGGCTCCGGCAAGCGGGCGTGGGCTGCCGGGGGGCGAGCACCGGGAGGTAGGAGAGAGGGAGGCGCCGGGCAGGCTTTTAGGTGGGCCGGCCCACTCCCCTGGTCGGGCCCTGAAAGTGAAACCATGCAGGTCGTGTTGACACCGACGAGGAGCACTTGTGAGACCCGGCGGGTGCACGTGGGAGTATATTAAAACGCGAGCATGAAAACCTTGGTGACTAAAGTCTGAACTGAAAACTGACATGCATGAATGAATGAATGAAACAACTAATCTGATATCTGGGGAAGATACAATATTCCGATTAGTGCATTGTTTTAGACGTTGCTTTTTTAAAGAGGGGCAACATCTTACATTTACAAAGACTGTAAAAAACAAGTGTGTATGTTTCCTAAATAACCAACAATTGGAGATGGTCGCAGTGTTTATAGAGACACTCAATAAACAAGGAAGGTCTCTTAAGTTGACATATGAAAACGAGTGCCATTTTCCGGTGGACTCTTAATAAGCTGCCCGCCTCGACTGCGTAACAGGTTGCACGGAAAGTACGCACCATGGTGAGTCCGATGCGACCTTGCGTTGTGTGCCTTCCTTCTCCACTGTGTCATGGCCATAGACAAGGTTGTCGACTTTAGGGTTTCAAGGTTAGGGGCTTGGGTTTGAGGAGGGACCCTGCACCTTTTGTTGTTTGATAGCACTATACCAAACCAATCTATAGCGTCAGAAAAAGGTCGCTATAAGCCGTTATAGCGTCCGGTTCATCAGTCACTATAAGGTTATAGCAATCGATGTATAAGTCGCAGTAAGTGGCATCACTATAGGTCTATAGCGCCCGATCACTCTATAGCGACCGATAGCATCCGATCACTCTATAGTGATCGTTGTCAGACGTTATAGATTGGTTGTGGTATAGTGTAGGCGTGTAGCTATGGATGATTTAACCGACCATGCTGATGCTGTTGAGTTGCCTCCACCCCCTTTGTCTGCCCTGTTTGTTGAGGTGGTTGACATTCCAAACCTTTAGGACCTTCCTAGGTTCCAGATTGGTGAACACACAGTACATTCAGTTAAAGGACCTTCTTGGAAATCTCAAAAAAAAGGACCTTCTTGGAGCTAGCTAGCAGTCTGGATGGCATGTTTTAATTCTGACTAATCAAATTCTGACACCGTGTTTAATTTGGGTTTAACAACCATGAGTCCATTAATCAAATTTATTGGTAAATGATTCAAATACTAGTACAAAATTTTGAATTGTGAGAAACGAGGTGCTGTGATGCATTAAGTCATTCCATTTGGAAACTAAAAAGAAAAGAAATAAATAGTGAAAAGATCAGCGACTATTGCATTCCTCAGAGCAAACATACAACTTA
This sequence comes from Hyparrhenia diplandra, assembly GCA_015847255.1. Lineage (NCBI taxonomy): Eukaryota > Viridiplantae > Streptophyta > Magnoliopsida > Poales > Poaceae > Hyparrhenia > Hyparrhenia diplandra. Next base: position 2,153 of record JADLZK010001981.1, on the reverse strand, counting down.
GATATAGACTATAATGTGTATGGTTCTAGAACAACTGAGAAAGATCACAGTGCTTATTCTCACAGATATATATGTGCGTGTACATATATACAAGATGCACTACATGTACATGTATATGCCAACATAGGCGAGGCATATAAACGTGGGTCTATATAAAGAGGCAAATAGCACCCCGTGCCGTCGTAGTCATCACACTATTTCTTTATCCACGCACATGAATACATATAGAGACGATGGTTCTGAGCTGATCGAAAGAATCTTTTGACTTGATATGTTTATCTAGTGCAGCAAATTACAGTGAGATGTGTGACCAAACGTAGGCATATGTTTGGGAGTAGGAGGTATCAGGGCAGTATCATTCAGGGCTACAAGAACATGACATGCTGGCTCAAGATTACAAGGCGAGTAGGCCATTAATAAGGAGTATGAGACGTCTGCGTAGTTTGGGGTTGCTCTTTCCAACCTTCACACACCATGTCTGGAAGTGCAATCCCATCGTCAACAGCGCTCTACCGTGAATGAGGAAGCCCTGAAGGAGCTCAGGGAGGTTATCTTCAACCAAGGATGCATGTGGCTTGCTGTTTGAAGACAGAACGATCGAACAAATTAACGTAAATTTATTGAACTGCGAATCAGGGTAAAGATATACCCCCGTTTAGTTTTTAATCTATTTTATGTTGTTTAGGTGTTGACCTTTGCAAGCTTCACGCACCAAGTGGTCTAGCATTGGTTGATTGGTTCCTGGAAGAACCCGCGACACTTTGCGCGTCAGGATTTTGGCAGTTTACCTTGTTACCATGACCTATGCAATGCGACTTGCCTGAAACCAAGTAGAGAGCGCTTCTGAGTTCTGGCATGGGACAACCAGCTGGTGATCGTTGTGGAGTTTGTCGAAACGAGCAAGCAGAACTTTGGTGTCAAGCCCGACCTGACATGAATGAATCAACAAAACAACTAACTGCGTATCAGGGACGTTACAATTCTCTGATTTGTGTATCGTTTTTGTCACTTCTAAAGCACAATTTCAGGAGGCAACATCTTTTATTTACAAAGATAGTCAAGAAGTGTCTGTCTCCAATAACCAACAATTAGAAACAGTATCCTAAAATATTAACAGAGAGGCAACCAGGTAGGCCTCTTATAAGTTTCCACATAAGAAAAAAATTTTGAAGGCAGCATAAGAAAATATTTAGAGGTGGATCTCTTAAGTCTCCTGTCTCTTTTAATTCCTAGCCTGCCCCTATCTCCTGAAAAATAAGACACATACATTAGGGACATGCAAAACAATCAATGTCAATGATATGGGATTAGAGATGCCTGTATCCACCACGAATCTCTGTTTTGTTTGTCCAAAGCCATGCAGGAACCGTACTCAGTACAGGAATCTCGCGCTTTGCCTAGTGTCAACCTCTGCCGAGTGTTTTTCTTCGGGCACTCGGCAAAGGAAACCTATTTGCGAGTGCTAAATAAAACTTCGAAGAAAAACACTGCAAAAGATCTTTGCCAGTGCTAAATAAAAAGCCTTTGCCTAGTGCAAGGGGTCTTTGCCAGTGCGTGACACTTCGGCAAGAGCGGATTCCTGTAGTGACTCATCTCTGATGAATAAACATCTATCAGTAGCCATCTCTAATATTTCAGAGGCGTACATTAGAGACGGGTGTTCCTTTAGAGACCACGTGTAATTTGGTACAGGTCTCTTATTTGGTAAGCCCGCCGTGATCTCGTCTCTCTCCCACACTCTGCTGCCCCTCTCATGCAGAGAATGTTATACCGTCTCATGCGTGTCCCATAAAGCACACATACAAAATTCAGAAGTTCACAGTGTGCATGTTTATAGCAAAAGCTTAGGGTGCCAAGATGTTTGGGTGCTTCTTCCATACCAATTCTAATTGTTGTAGCCTAGAATTATCCAGAGTACATGTTTCAGAGCTGGGCTACCTGGCCAGCCTTTGTGTCGATCCTACAAGCCTCTGCTTGTCGTCCGGATCAAGCTGCTTGAAATGTGCAGTCTCGAGCTATACTGCACAACTAATGCTTGTTTAATTTTATTAATGCTTCTTTTATTTCAATTTAATACAATGCCTTGATGCGGCCAACCAAATGAACAATCTTTTAATACAATGTCCAGATGCCTCTATTCGCTTAATCCTCAG
>JADLZK010001980.1:0-33770 GCA_015847255.1 Hyparrhenia diplandra | reverse complement strand
CCTTGAGCACGGTGCGCATAGCAGATCAGCCACGGTGATCAATCTCCACCCTTGTTTTCCCAACATGGCCTTGTTAAATAGGAGAAATCTCACGAAACCCATCCCCACCATCCGCCGTGGTTAGATGTTCCCAATCGCCTCAATGCACCTTATGATTGTCAATCGAAGCCGCCCCACCGGTAGTGGATACCCCGATGTCATCTTTTGGCGGACCAGGGACAACTTGAAAGCCGCGACATGGCATATGTGGGCACCGGCCAGGCATTGGATTTGAGCAAAGACGCCCTCGCAAATAGCGGCTCAAAGTTCTTCGGCCCCCCCCAATCATACCACGCATTCCCATGCAAGCAATTGAAAAGGCCCGCTTGACCCTTTCTCGCATTTGTGGGCAAGCCAAGGTATTTCTCTCCCAATGTTTCATTGAATTTGTAAACGTCATGAACAACAGTCTTATCATCATCCTCTAATGAGACTAAAAGAAGATCGACTTGCTCTTGTTACCAGCCGACCGAGGAGCCTTTATTGTAATCATTCGGTATGGCCGCCACCACTGGCGACTCACTCTCTTTGTTGCTGGGTGAATATCGGGCAATCATCCATAAATAATAGATGTGAGATCCATGGTGAGTGTGCGCCACCCTCCTCCCTCTAGAAATATCTTGTGGCCCAATGCTTTTAATCATAGGCGAGCCCTCCCGCACAAAGCAAGAAGCAGTCTGAGAGATTGGATCCCACATACGATACCCCTCGTCGGGTTTGAAACTCTGCGAGAAAACCCCATTCACTTCGCACCGAGAAAGAAACCGTGGTGACACATTTCATTATCCAAGTGCACCATTGTTGGAGAAACCCAGCCCTCATATAATCGCTTCGGTATCTCCACTCAATTCTATCGTATGCCTTCGCCATGTCAAGCTTGATGGCGCACTCCCCTGTCTTTCCCTTCTTCTTTTTCAAATGGTGTATGCACTCATACGCTATGAGCACATTATGCGTGATCAATCGCCGGGACGGGCGCTCTGCTCCCTCGGACACCACCTCATCAAGATGGTTCTCAATCGGTTTGCCATTGTCTTAGAACAAATCTTGTAAAGCACATTACAGTGAGATTGGCGGTATTGCGACGGGTCTGCGGGTTGCTCACCTTCGGATCGAGAACCAATAGGGTCTTGTTCACCTCCTCGGGCAATTCTCCCCATTCGGAGAGTTTGAACCGAGGCATGACACAAGGCTTGATCGGCTCCCAATGGGCTTGAAGAACCCCGGCATTGAAGAAGCCGTCAACTCTGGAGCCTTCCCGCCATTTGGGGATTGTAACGCGCCGTCTCAACCTCTTTCTCGTAAGAACGATTTATCCGGCATATCATTCATCGGTGGTGTTACCTTATGTGGTGCGTGAGCACACACCGGCTCGAGGGGACGGCTCGCTTGTCGCGTGAAGAGCCGATAGAGAGTCGCCCCACGTGTTTGCTCGGGTCTTCTTGTTGAAGTCGAGGATCGGCCCATCATCGGCCGGTCGAGGGTTTTATCGGTTTGATCTCCCTCGCGCCTTGGCCCTTGCTTGAAGAACTCGGTGTTCTGTCCTACGAACCGGGCAATCGCGATCTTTGCCGCTCCATCGTTTCTTCTACGGCCGACGTCAGTCGAGAGACTCGACATGAGTGAAGCGTTCTCTGGCCGATGGCCCCGATACAAGGCGCTTGCTCGCTCCGCCTCTATCGATCACGCAACTCCTTGATGCGATTTCTTACAGAACCCAAACACCGTCCTGTCCATGCTATCGGCGGTGTTGCATGGACGAGAAGGGACCACCCTGGAGCCATCATCGCGATCACGGATCCCCACGCTGTTTGACAAAATCCATATATTCACCATGTTGTTTCCACATGTTTTCATAGCGAAAGGCCTTGGCTTCCGGTTTCCTTTCCTCACATTGCCTGTACCCTGCGGCGGACTTCTACCGGGAGGCCGCGGTGGTCGGATCGACAAAGGGCACATGGTACGCCAGTCCGCCTAGCTCGCTTAGGAACAGAGTCCCCGATACGTCCAGCGGGACTTTGCGTTAGATCCGCCTCACCTTTGTTGTCCCATGGGGCAAGCCATGAAACCCCATATCCGTGAGACCGCAGTCACTCACCCTCACAGGCAGTAACAATTTGCCCTTGTTCCCCTATCATTGCCCACGGTGTTCCTCGAGGAGAGTTTTTCGTGAAATCACCCAAACACAACCCGCGGGACATCGGAACGTGCCTTGGAAACTCTCATGAGGAACCAGCTCTCCCTAGTCTCCCTCCTAGGCTCGCCATGAAAATGGCCGCCCTTTGCTTGTGAAATCAGAGTGACGATCACAAGGCGACCCAATACGTCTATATCGACCTTGACTTGCTCATCTCAACAATCAAAACATCCTGGCGCCAAGCGACCAAACCACCACTCATGCCCTCCGACTTGACCACAATGGCATTAGGAAGCCAGGTCTTTTTCAAGCCGGAAACGTTCTTCTCCCATTCTAGTCTCCATCAAAAGACCACGGGTCACGGCTCCTCCATACGTCGTGAGCTCTTAACCTCGGGCACGCCCGGCCCGGCCGAGTTCACGGGCGAGGAGATTCATGGCTCTCGGCGCTGCCGTCATGACGCGCCGATCGAAGAGGTTTGTTCCCTCTTACGCTTCTTGAGGATTTCCACCGTACTTCCATGACCCCGGCCCACCATCATGGGCGACTCTTGAAGATACCAAACCCGCGCTTCTAGGGGTGCGGAGACCCCCTCCCGGCGGGATATTGAGATCAAAAGATCGAGTCACCTTCTGCGGCAATTTTGATTTTCTCTTCCTCGGACCCTTGACTTAGTCTCTCCGTAGTAGCTGGGAAGACCAATTTCTTGCCCGCCATAGGCCCCTTGTGATATCGGTGGCGGTCTTTCCTTTGGCGCCGCTTTAGAGGCGGCCCCGGACTTCCCTCATCAAATTTCGGTTTGACTCTCCCACGGCGTGAGCCCTCGCCGACCCATTACTCGCTGGTCGTTTTGGCTGCGATGACTGCCAAGGCGACATAGACCCACCCGGGGATTCAGCGGCGGGCCGTGCAAGGACACCTGGCGGCTTCTTCTCCTCCTGGGAGCTCGGTTTACATCATATGGCTGCTTACCATCATCGCCTCAAGCCGGTGTTGGACATTCCATGTCCGGTGCGTGCTAACAGCCCACAATGAAAGCAGATGTATGGCAGACGCTCATCGCATCTGCTCTTTGAAACCAACATGGCTTTCATGTTTGTTAATCCGCATCGAATCCCCCTCCTTATTGGTTTAGCAATCTCAATTGACACCCTTTGCGAAGGAAGGCGCGCCATCGGCCTTCCTTCCGCATCAACATCCATCTGTATCACCTTGCCAATGAGATCCATCGCACGAGATCCTCTCCCCTATTCATCCAGCCAAGAGGGAGGTTCAACAGTCTGACCCACAGCTCCATCCGATCAAACTTGATGTCTGCCGGCCCGAGCTTTGCATCATACTCCTGTAGCAACACCGAGTACCTTCCCACCATCCATGGGGCACCGGCCAGCACCCTCTCCATGTCCTGAGCAGCCCAAACTCCGCCACGAAGAGGTTGTCTTCCTTGTCCCCGATCGGGCGAATTTTTCGATCCAACGGGGTTCCCCACGCCGGCTTCATTGCGAGGCGCACCAGCGTGACACTCACCGGCGCCGGCGACAAAGACCTTCCCTATCAACGCCCACTCCACCGGGGCCATAGCTTCTTCCTCCTCATCGTCACTAAAATCCAGAATCACAGCTTCCTCCTCCTCAGTCAGCCGAAGCTTTTGGAGAAGATCCGAAACGTTAGGGTTTAGGGCCTCCGCCCCTCCCCCCGACTTGCCACTTCCGGTCGACGCCATGGCCGTCGACGCGAGATGGCACAACACCCGAGGTGGCTGCGAGGATCACCACCGCAGCCCACAAGACAATTCCCGGCCTTAGGAAACCCTAAAGCGGCACAAAACCCTAATGGTTCTTTGGGCGGCGGCGCCAGATGGCTAACCGACGGTTTCTTTGTTGGCCCACCACACCGGCAAATGTGGTGACGGGCGGGACGCGCGGGGCGGGTGGCCGTCGGCGTTCTGGACGGGATCGCGGTGGGGCGATCTAGATGGACCGGGAACGAGATCGCCTTTAATCGGCCAGAGGTCGGGAGCCATAGGTCGGGATCCCCATAGGTCGGGACCGTATGTACAATATGATCTGTGATTGTGTAGACCTACTCAAGAAACAATCAGGTTGAAGGTGCACAAATATGTATTTGGGCCTTGGTGGCGAAAAGCCGGTTCCGGTAATAGATTGAGAGCGGTGGCTATGGGATTGGAGAGCGGTGGCTATGGGATCGTGAACATTGTTAATAACCTCATGCTGGCCCAGGCCCAAGTGCAATAGATTGGGCATGGATGGATCAATGTATGCAAGCCATTTTTTCCTTTTGCTCAAAAAAATAATTTTTTTCCTGAGTTCTCCTTTGATGCTAGGTACTGTTCATACATGGTATTATTATTATTGTGGCAACACCCAAACCCCCAATGACAGGTGCATGAATTCATCTCCCTAATGATCTTCGTAAACCAAAACAACCATGGCAAGACAAAGAGACCCTGATCGATAAAGGGCCAATTGATAACCAGATAAAAAATAATCAAAATTAGCTCAAACGTAATCATTATCTAAAAAAAGCTCTAACGTAATCAAATTGGTGGGCTAATAGGAGAGATAAAAATTTGAGCCAAATTCTCAACTACTACTTGTTAGCCAATTAGCTAGCCAAACATACAAGGCAAGCAATTGATACAGCTGCATACTATATTAGGTCGCCTAAACAATCCGGGTGATCAACTCATCGACGGCAATGAGATACTGTTTTGAACGTACGGATTGGTAAAACTTCTGCATGAAATCATTTTTATAAGCAATCCGGGAGATCAACTCATAGAATTCCTCTGAACTTCCTGGAGGTTGGCTGACTGTTTGGATAATCAGGAAGTGCAAAAATATTGGCAGGATGTGCAAAAACGTACTCAGGTTACTTGCAGGATGCTGCCAGTACTGCAGATTTGACCGTTCAGAGGACATCTTGTTTAGATGTCAAATTTTTAACACAATGGTTACACTTGCAGGAGTTTCGTTTGTTAGTGGTAAATATCATCCTACTGCAGTAACTGACTCAAAAGAATCAGAATTAGTTATTTTTTTATCTATGGAATACCATGTCTTTTTTGGTGTATTTAATGTGATGTGATGTTTGGGAAAAAGTTAGAAATTTCTGCCAACTAAACGTGGAGCCATGTGCTAAATTCTGTTTAGCACATCATGTCACACTTATTTCAGCATGTGCTAACCTCGTACGCACAGTGCTAAACCCTGGGATGTGCCCCCTTTCATGCTGGCAGTTGAGTGCGGCCACATGTTTAGTTGGTGAAATATATTGGGTTGGGTTACTCACTTTTTGTTTGTATTTGGTAATTATTGTTCAATCATGCTAAGTAGACTCAAAAGCAATTAGTTATTTTATTTACCTACGTTTAATACTCCATATATGTGTTAAAGATTTGATGAAATGCAACTTTTTTGTTTTGGGAAGAGAAACACCCAAATTTTTGATCATGGGAAGAGAACACCCAAATGTGCAACTAGTTCTTTGACAACTGCAAAACAGCTGCCATGCAATGGCGGCCCAGGCTGAAGGCAAAGAAGAAACATATTGCCGATACTTGGTGTCAAATCTTCCAGATGGTGCAAAATTTTGAATGGATGGAACATGTATGTCACATCGCACAATTTGTAGAAGTTTTTGTTTTGTTAGTGGTAAATATTATCCTACCATGGCGTAACTAGGCTCAAAAAGAATCTTCTCGAATGTACATCTAAACTGTGGAATTAGTTTATTTTTTTTTTTTACATTTAGTACTCCATACATGTAAATGGCATTTTGATGTGATGGAGAATCTTCTTTTGCATAGTGGAATTTTGGGAGGAATTTGGGGCTCTAAACAGGGCCACAGATAGTAGAGCACTAACCCTATGTAAATTCTCGTCCAGACATCACTGTCACCCTCGATAGTAGAACTCCTACTGCTCCAGGGCTTGATAGTTTGGAGATAGATCAGTAAGCGTGTCCTCCGTCCCTATTTGACCTGCCGTTGGTGTTACTACAACTTTAACTCGATTTTGTACAAAATATATGTAACATTTATATTTCCAAATAAATTTATTAAAAACTAGACTTAAAGGTCTTTCCGATGATACCAATTACTTAACATAAATATTTATATATTTTTAATATATAATTGCCTGATTGAAAATCTCGGGGAAATTGCAAGTTTTGCTGACAAATAAAAAGGGATGGAGGGATCAGTACTTTATCAGTTTATATCACCCTTCTTCTTGGTATAAGAGCCTTTCTCCCGAACGACAATATTTATGGGACAGGGAAGTATACACTAATACTATTTTTATGATAATTAATAAAACACAAATATGTTAATTGACACCATTAATAACCTAATCAACACACAAAAATGCACTAATCAACATATTAGCACCGATCAAAACTAATACTACCAACATAATTACTAACTAATAATCTAACATACTAATATTCCTTAATTTATTTACTAATGAGTAATGACAAAGATTAGAAGACATGCATAAGTTGTTCCAGAAGATTTTTTCGAAATAGGAAATCCAACATCTTGAGGTATGTTCCCGATTCATGGATTTTCTATCTTGGTTATCCACCAAACCAAATGCTTGATATCCATAGATGGTCCTATCCCATCCATGCATATCTAATCAACAACCAAGTGCACCATCCTTATATAAGTTGCCCAAAACTGCTCTCTTACGTCGACTTGGGGATGTCGGTAATTAAATTCCTTACATGTCCTGCTAACAAGTTAAAAAACACATCTCATACCTAACGCAACCTATAACAAATTATAAATCTAATCTTTAGCACGCCCCACTTTTTGACGGTCCTTAACGCATAAATTTTGACCTCCAAAGTACACAAAAATATCAAACATTTCCTGTTATATCATAACAAAGTATTATTTATCCGACGAGTTTTCAAAGTGTTTCCAAGTGCTTTGCGAAATTCTCAATTTATTCTCTAAATAAAGTATCTCAAATGAAAAAACAGAGTACACCATTGCGGAGGGCTCGTCACGTTGATCAAAATGGATATATCATTTGCTATGTTTGGACTCCAATGTAAAAAGACAATGAATAAATAAAAATCATCTTGCAAGTGGGACCCAACCAACAGGACCATGCAGGACTTATCGGAGTTCGACACGTGGCATCCAGCGCCATAGCAGGCAGGCCATTCCGCTCGCGCTGACGAGCGGGGCCCATGAACCAAGCAGCCCACGCAGGCAGGAGACAGGCGACGGGCATGGCCAATGGGCCGGTGGGCTAGGCGGAGCCCAGCTCCCTCCCACGAGCGGGAGCTCGCACGCACCGCCCAAATTCAAATCCGGCCGGCCATTGAGGAGAAGCCACGAGGCGCTGGCGGACCCCTCCGCGCGGGCGGACGACCGCGCGCACGCGCTGCGGCGTTGCCGCTCCACTCCGACCGAACCAGGACAGGCGGCAGCTGCTGGTTGGCCCGGCTAAGGCGGTTTGCGGTCCGCGCGGCCCAGGCGCGCTTGGACCGGCGCAACCAAACCGGTTTCGGCCCAGGAACTCCGGATTTCCTTTCCAGAAATGCTGACAGCGCCTGGTTTTGTCGGTTCACCTCCGGTTCAACGCCTTAGAGGACGGTTCCCGCTCGGTTTTCTGCGTAGTTCGAAAGGAAGGTGACTTGCCGACCTCTCCAGTCGGTTGCATGGCCTAGGAGGCGGTAGAAAATATTTCCTTGTATAAGAAATGGCCTCTCTCCACCTCCACTATAAGTTTGACCACTCATCTTATTCAAAATTTTATGCAAAATATTACTTCTTTTGCCGTGACTTTCTTTATTAATAAAATTTCTTAAAAATGATTTAAATTTGACTATATTTACACAAATTTTTTTGAATAAGACGAATGGTCAAACTTGGAGCCAAAAAGTCAAACGACTTATAATTTGGGATTGAGAGAGTACTATCTTTGGTGATTTAATTAGTTATGGTCAATATGTGTTGACACAAAAAGCGCGACGTCATACTCTTAGACTAACCAAAATTGAGTGTTAACAATATAGGAGTACAAATTATTATTATAGCAAATAGATAAATTTATAATCAAATTTAACAAGAGAGTTTGATTTGCATGTGGAATTGCAATTAAAGTTAGTGTACAACTATAATTAAAATTTTAAAAATGTCTATTTTCCCTGAAATAAAAAGTGTCAAAAACTACCATATTGGTCTTATCGGTCCTAGATTATTGACCTAAATATATCAAATGATACTTTTCCATGGTATAATAATGATAATAAAAAACCTCCACAACACAAATGTATTGGTACTTTGAATCTTCTAGACCTCACAATCTTTTGCATGTCCTCTTTTTTTTTTTGTAAAGTACCGTTTGACTCCCGGGTCGGGGATCAAATCTGGTGACCTAGGGTGGGAACATGTTATGATAAATAATAAAGAGTAAATTATACTTACAAAGTACAATAACTATTTAAGTGGGTGCATGTTAGTCTAATATATTATAATTTATTGAATTTAATACGGCTATTATATATGTGGGTGTATGTCGATCCAACATTTTTCTAATCTATTTAATTTCATACGAGAACTTGTCTTATTGGCGCATATATGGTCCAAGCATTGTAGGAACATTTCTTCGTACACCTTTAATTGCTTGATTGGTTTAAACCCCAAAGTTTGATGAGTAGATGGTTAGCCAAATCGGTGGCAACGTTTTGACAACTAATCAAGTGGTTATACAAAAATTCTTATCAAGGTTTGGCAACCCGACCAAGTGCTATTCAAAAATTCTTGCAAAGGTTTTGGCAACCCAAATTTGACATTCCCTAGTTTTAGCTTGCCCTAGGTAAATTTTGGATCCCAACCAAGCGGGCCCTATAACCGAACAAACCAAGTTCTTGTACGGGTTTACCAAGCCAAGAAAGAAGAAAAAAAGTGATTGCTACGGCTTAAAAAGGCGTAGTAAACAAAAAAAAAAAAATGTAGCAAGCATAAAAAAGAAGATGATGAAGCAGTTTGCACTATCGGAAGAATCAAGAAAAGACTGAAGAGCGAGGCGTTAATAGGTCTATGATAAGGATTTAGAGTGTCAGAAACACATTGTTACAATGTGGTCCGTATATGCACCAACGATACAAGTTCTTGGTTCAAATTATACATATTAGAAAATGTTGGACCAATATGCACGCACCTTGATAGTTTTTGTATTAAATCAAACAAATTACAAGATGTTGGACTAAAATACACTCACTTGGATAGTTGTTGTATAGTGCATGCAATTTACTCAATAATAAATCACGAAAAGAAGTGGAGGAAAGTTTGGGGAGGAAAAAGATAGGATGAAATAGCACTTGTACTAGCGGAGGTGGTGATCTTAATTGTATACTTGTGTTGTCTCTGTAATAGAGAAGGCTATAAATAGTCGATTTATAGAGGTTGTCTATAAAAGAATAATTAACAGAGAGTATGGGGATTGGGGAGTCTTTCTAGGGGGCCTGCCTCGCCATTTTCAGATAAAACACACTCGGTTCTATTAATCGTATGGTTGTCTTCTAAAATCCTTTTCATAGTACGTACTCCAGTATACTATACATATTGTTGTCGTGGGTCATGGGTGGCCAATGGAGTTGTGCGGCAGGCCGGGTCATGCATCGACACACAGGCTCAGCTCGCAGAGTAACGACACATGTACGTACATGCCGCATGCATCAGACTACTTTCAATGATCCAATCCGTGCTGCATAGTAGTACTCCTACTACAGGGATTTCTGATAGACTAGCTGCTCCCGGGACAGCAATAGCTAGCAATAGCATGCACCTGTTTGTTGCCTGCGTGACCTGCGGCCGTCAAAAGTAAAACGAATCTTTGCCGGCCGGCTGAATCGTACTCGTAGTAGTACAGTGTATCATATATCGAGCGTGACGAGCGATCGAGCAGGTCAGCTCACACACTCCACTGTATATGTAGCACTGCAAGCACTCTGTGCATTTAAAACTTCATTTCACACTGCACGCAAAGATCAAATAAAAAGGTTGCATTGTATGTGCATGAAGTCATTCACACCACAATGCGACAGCTCTCTCTTTTTATCTGCATGAGCTAGTGTGGCTATAAAGTTCGTTTTGTTTAAATTTTAATTAGGTTATAAAAAAAATGTCAGCAACATTTGTATCTCTAATTAAATTTATTATAAAAGATATGTAATCAATTAGTCTAATCAAACTAATTATGCATCATAAATATTAATATTTTTATATATATTTGGTTAAAATTTTAATTTCTCAAAAAAAAATGAGAATGATATTTTTGTAGGACAGAAAGAGGATTCAGTCAATGTTGCGCACTAGTTGCTAGATCTGCATACAAATTTCATCAGCAACTATATACAGGTACTCTATAAAATTCCATGTGTGAACATTATATCAATGCATAAGTTTGGCATAAAATTCTGAATCATTTTAATATAATTAGAATAGGGGCGCAAACAAGGCTGATGATGGCTGATTTTGGCTGATTCAATACTATTCTCGTGAGAAAAGTGAGCTAAAACAAGTTGAGACAAAAACAAGAGAACAAAATATTGAATCAGCTGAAATTAGCCATAGCCGTGTTTGCGAGCCGGCTCAGATTCTCCAGGACCCTTGGTCTTTATCTTCAAACATTAACATGCGGATCGAGCAGGTGGCTAGATCCATTGGTGGAGAAGATAGGGCCACACACCCTACCTCCAAGGCTCCAATAAGCACCTCTATATAAAGATTGATGAATGAAATGAAATCGCCGTAACCACCTACGGTAATAAAAAGTATAATTAGTGATGACTAGTAAATGCGAGTATCTAAGCTAACTTGGAGACTATAATCTATTTCGATGGGTTTCAGTAAGGATGCGTTATTGCTCAAAACATAACAAAAAAGATCTTATGTTTTGTCGACGGCCCATTTCTCATCAAGCCATATATATGACACTGATATACATGTTTTGATGGTTCCGACCTTGTCCAAATTCAGGACAAAATGTAAAAATGGAAACATAGAAGAGAGGTTTCCAGACTGCCCCGGTTCATTTTCACCCATAGCTTCACGTGCACTTGTGCAGTAAAAATTAGGACGATCAACTTTTTTTGCAGCTATTAGGACGATCAACTGAGCAGTCGAGCTCATAGCCTCTAGCTAGCTAGGCACAGCTAGCCAGCCAGCCAGCCCAGCCCACGCACAGTGACATTTTGCCAAGCAGAGCAACTGCGTTGCCTCACAATCCGTGGTCAGCTTTGAAACATTTTGCCAAGCAGAGCAAGGTGCGTTACTACTCACGATAACTTTGCATCAGCAGCCAGACCGGCCAGCATTCAAGTTAGCTTGCTCGTGCAGTCTTGCCTGCACTGCAGGAGTGGAAAGTAAAAGGAATCTTTGCCCATCCGAAGCCATTTGTGCATGCTTTCAAGTACTCTGAGGTCATAACACAAAAGCAAAATCAGTTTGTTGTTTGGGTTTGAGTCGGTGGATGTGTGGCACGCTTGTATTCGGACAAAGAAAAGTCCTGAAGGCCTGAGATTAGATACAATCGATACACTGATGTGTAGTGACGTGGGCCCTACATGTGGGGCCCACATGCCATGTACTCCATACTAGCGTACTAGCTAGCTGATAGATGGGATTGATAGACTGCCCCTAGGACAGCAATAGTAGCTGCTACAGTCATCTGTTTGTTGCCTGCGTGACCTGTGGCCATCGAAAGGAAAAGAAATCTTTGCCGGACGAGCTTGATCCTTATCCCGTATATCGAGCACATGCAGCTCAGCTCACACGCTCCACTGCCATCGAAGTGGTTGCAAGTCGACAAAGAAGGTTAAGTGAGTGGATGGACCAAAGCAATGAAGGGCGGACACAAACGGATATTGGACCAAAAGGCCAAGGACTGACCATGCATGGGTCGCATTGGGCACATGGATGATGCATGTGAAGGCGAAGCATCTTGACTCTCCAGCATTTGGTGAGAGCCGGCCGGTCCGAGGTCATGGAGTTTGGACACGTGCTGACATCCACGCTTAGAAAGACGTGGACGTGGTAGTTTGGCCTAAAACCAGAAAAGTTTGGTAGTTTGGGTTTGATTGGTTTGCATTTGGGCGTCAAAAAGGAGGAGTATCGAGTCAGGGGACGTGTGGCACAATCGTAAAGTCGTCAAGGCAACGGAGTATACATTCGTTTCACTGACAAAATATTGGATGAAGGAAAAGTTCATGGCATAACTTGATAAGATTTGTCGTCATCTATGTCCCTCTATTTCTAGCTAGAATCATCAACTTAGAAATAGCTTTTTATAGCAGAGGAAGCTAGATGATTGGTGGGCGGACCTGGTGCAAGTGGAGCTTCAGCTCGCCGCGACCCCGTCGGCGCTGGATGCCCTCGCCGTGGAGTGTTCCTGTGGAGCACGGGCGGCGGATCCCGCTGACTCCCTCGGCTATGGGTGCCGCCCACTCCCCCTACACAGGCAGCGGGCTCCGGGACGGCGGGTTCACTATACGCCCTCCGCGCCCGTGTCGACTTCGGGCGCGCCTCGGTCCCTAGTGGGGGTGCCGGTCCGTGGGCCGATCAGCGGGCGCTGTCGGGGATACGACGGTCCCGCCGCCCACCGAGCTTCAGCTTGCCGCCTTCCCCGGGCTCCATCATCGTCCCCCATCAAGGAGCCTCTGTTGAGCTTGCCGCCGCGTCGGCGCGCCTCCCACCTCATCCACGGCAACCACTCCATCCGCCGCAGCGCCCGGCTCGCGAAGAAGGCCGTGTACCGGGACCCACGTCCCCGAACGCCAGCACGCGAGGGTACTCCTCAACATGTGGGGACGGGAAGAGGGTGGGACGATCCGTCCAACACCCCGGATCCGAACCCGGCAGCTTCGCTTCCACGGCCGCCGCGTCCCAGGGTGTCCCTCCCACAAGAGCTCACGGTCAGGGAACTCTTCCCACATGAAGGCTAGGGCATTTTAGCCGGCGGGGCGGCGAGCGTGAAAGCGCCGCCCAACCTTTCTCCTTAGTCGCACAACTAGTCAACGCTTAGTACAACCTAGATTGCTTTGCTGCCCGTTCAAGCCCGGCGACTCGTCGTGTGTGACCGTCTTACTTGATGGCATCTCGCCTAAAAGTAAGTTGGATGTAATCAATAACTCGATTTCAATAATGCAGCACGTGCACAATGCACGCTTTTGAAAAAAAAAAAAAAAAAGATGACATCTCTTACCAAGTTAAAGGACCAGCCAGCATATAGCTAGATGATTTTTGCTTTCACGTTGGAGAATGTTTTCACCATATAGCTTTATGCGCAGTAAGTAGATGACATCAACTCGAGCTATAGAGGCACATCTATTAGCTAGGCAGCTAGCTGGGCACGCCACGCACAGCAGCATTCAAATTAGTTTTCACCAACTTGCATGGTAGCCCTGTTCGTGCAGCCTTGCTTGCGGCAGCGAAAGTAAGACGAATCCTTACCGTCGAGCATCGAATCGATCCAAAGCCATGTGTGCATGCATGTCTTGGAGCCGAACGCGCTGGTTCAACGTACGCACAGTGGCATTTACTCACAAAAAAAAACACGCCAGCGTTCAAATGATTTTTCACCGACTTGGTAGCCTGTTCGTGCAGCCTTGCCTGCAGCAGTGGAAAGGAAAATGAATCCTTACCGTCGAGCGTCGAATCAAACCAAAGCCATTTATTTGTGGATGCAGGCCTGCCTCTGCCTTGGAGCCGAACGCTGGTTCACATTTACTCACAAAAAGAAACACGCCAGCATTCAAATGATTTTTCACCAACTTGGTAGCCTGGTCGTGCCTGCAGCAGTGGAAAGGAAAATGAATCTTTACCGTCGAGCGTCGAATCAATCCAAAGCCACTTGTGCACGCATGCCTACTCGATCTGCCTAAGAGCCGAACGTTGGTTCCGAGCCTTTTGCATCTTGCAAGTACATACTCTCGCTAGTCAGCAGCTGATTGGGGGTCTTCGTCCCCATCGGATACTAACAAAAGTATCAACGTAAACTGATCTCCAGTAAATCATCGGGGCCACCAAGAGTCCCAGCTCAGCGCCATAGCTCTATATATGGACCTGCGCGCAGCTGCCTAGCCGCCCAACCTCATTGCATATTGCGAGTCTCCAGAAACGAAACCGGCCAGTGAGAGTGAGAGTGAGCTAGCTCCATCACTTGCCAGCGATCCATCCTTTGCTGCTCTGCTAACTTTGCTAGGCGGCATCGATCGAGCGGCGGCTGCAATGGCGGAACCGGCACCAAAGATGTGTGTAGTAGGTGAGTATCGAGTTTGTGTACGATGTAGTGCTTATTTGTCTTTGTGTCTATATAGATGGCAAACTATCTCTCTAATAGTATAGATCGAGTTTGCAGCTACGACGATATCTCCGTTCCTCGTTTTTATTATGTCGTTCCACTGCTGGTACATGTATGTACTGATGTATACATGCATTATATAGGTCTTGCCGGTCCTGTTGGTGTTGGGAAATCTGTGCTTTTGAAGGCTCTCCTCGACAACGAGGTATATATACGTATGCATAGCACTGTTTTTTGCATGCTAGAGTACCTAGCTAGTTTAAATTTAAATACAATGGACGATATATATACAGTATTTTGATAGCTCCTCCATCTCTATGCTAGCCATATTACATACTAGTATAGCACGCAGTGGTATATAGAATTTATTCATTTATGCATGCATGTGGTGGACCCTTTGGTTGTTGCTTTCAAGTCGTGCAATAATCAAGCATACTTAATTTTATATATGCTCAAGCACTACTCCGGTTGAAGGTTGATTAGTTCACGTACGGTAGATATGTTATTGTAAGTAAGGCAGGTATATAGACAAAAACTTCTCCTGATCCAGATTATATGATATATATAAGCTAGTTCACTTTGTTTTTATAAAGTAATCTTCCTTAGAAAATGCATTATTATTGTATATCATCCTTTACAAACAAGTCGAATTAGTTTCATTATTAGATTAGTACAAATATATGTTTTGGCAGTGCATTTTTATTTGAAGCTATGGATGTTAATATTAATATGCATATGTTTCTAAAAAAACTTGGTCAAACTCAAAAGTTAAGAGGGGTTTCCCTTAAGACGAAAATAATGAAGTATACTTCAGAATACTGATCATGCATGCACATAGTCAGTACTGCAGGTTTTGTACTCCTAATCAAAATCACGACTAATGCCATTTAATTTCTTCGTCTGCATGTGCCTGCCGACCGTGGGTTCGCGTCCATGGCTTGGTCAAATATAAAGTTTGACTTGAACAAACAACCACGGCTGACAACCGAAAATTTGGTGTTTGAGCACGCCAACATCTTCAAGTGTAGCTCCGCCGATACTCGTGCAACATGCTACAGGTACACGCACGTCATCAAATTAACTAGACATAACATGTACGCTCCAATGTCTGCAAATGTTGTGCTGTACATGTGTGCGTACTAGCTTGTTTTTTTTTTTTTTTTTTTATTTACAAAACGTGCACGTGCTTTATTTCTATTATTATTAGGTCGAGCGGCCAGGCGGACATGGAACACATTGCCTGCGGCACGATCAAGCATCAGGAGGAGCGCTTCTGCCTTTCCGGACGTGCCGCCTTCGTAGACTGCCCGGTATATATATGTAACGCTTGCACATTCATACCAAATTGATACTACTCTCTATATATATATGTACTATAGGATGAATTAATGCATGTTGCTTTGCTTGTTGACGACGAGCGCGCAGATGAGTACGTACAGTAATAATAATTATTATATGTACATATATAGTACTGCTCAGCACACCCCACCCCAAACAAAATAATAATAATAATAACATTAATTTATGCATGCAGGGTGACCTTCTCCATGTTGACACGATGCTTAAGGGCATCATGATGGCAGATGGGGTGCTGATTCTTTCACAGCCAACAGAAGGCTTTGAGGGTTCCCCTATCGTAGATGCGCTGGCAGCTGCCCATTTGATGGGAAAAGAGTATCATTCTAGTTCAAATCATCAAGAAAGATGAAGATAAGAAAGCGCTTAAAGGACACCTGAAAGTTATCGGCAGATGTAAAGACAATGTACGTACAAATATATATGCCTCCCTGTAGATTACTGCGACTGTAATTCCTTAATATGAATGAATGTACGTGCTTTACTTTTTAAAGTTTTTTAATCTAAAAATGAATGAACTGACATTGCATTTTGGCGTTTTCCTTTACTTTTTTTTCCCCTGTGTACGCAGCTTAAGATTTCTACGGATGTACATGTACCCTCAGTGGAGGTTCATACATCATCTGCACTGAAGGGCATCGGAGCCTTGTGCGGAGAGGTGATACGCATGATGTCTCAACCACGTGGAGAGCTAGCTGCTTCGTCCTCCTCTTCTGCGGCGTTTATGCTCATCGCGCGCAGTTCTGTGGTCGAACCGGTGGGGGGAGGAGAGGTCGCCGCAGCGGCGGACGCAAAAGGCTGCCGGTGGCGCAATAACGTTTGCCACAATAATCGGACGTGTGATGCAGGTACGTGTGCAAGCAAGCGTCATTCTTGTCACAGTGATAATGATACACATGCATGGTTGTTTATTAGATTGCTCGTTCAGTAGCTAGTTGCCTTGTACACGTAATGAATATAATTGCAATGCATGGGTACATGCTGCTTCATTCCTGCACTGCAGGGGATTGTGTCAGTAGGAGATGAAGTTGAGGTCCGGCCAGGGGTCATGATGGGCGACGGCAACGGAAGATCGTGTGCTACCCTATAAAGCTCAAGGTTATGTCGGTGTTGGCGGTTCGGCACAACTCAGAGGTTGAGGAGGAAGAGGCAATAGGGGACGGGCTGGTGGCGTTGCGCAGCAAGCGCCACGATTGACAATGCGGACGACAACGAGAAGAGGATGAATCATCATCGGCTGGTTGGAGTTTTCCTCGGAGGAGATGAAGATGAAGGCACGGGGGCCATGTGCTTGGCCATCCGGGCAGCTTACCAGATGTATACGACGGGCTCAAGGTATGTGCATGCATATTACTGTAGTAGTATATGCCTGTATACCCGGCTCCAATCTGTATGATTGATTATCTCTGCTGTGCTTGCAGATGGATGTCATTCTCATTCCCATGATGAGTGACCCCTACACCGGAGATGTTTACGAACCACTACCGCCGGTGCAGGGCGGTGAGAAGCTGCAGCTCATCATCGGCACCATGTCAACCTGTGGCACGGTGACGACGTCGACGGTGGAAGAGGTGAAGGTCGGGAGCGGGCGCAAGAAGAAGACCGTGAAGAGGACGACCATCGTGGTGACGGGTCTCGCCGCCCACCTGGGCCCGCTACCGCGAGAGCATCCTCATCTGTCGCCAATTCAGGGTGTCCTGGCATGTCATTGGTAGCGGGACGGTCCGTGGCGGGAGCAAACTGCACTGTAGCCTGGTACAGTAGCTGTCTAGCAGGCCAGGTCGGCCCCGCTACTACTATCTGGACTACTAAATAATTTATATTTAAGTTAGAGAACTTCGTTATTGCTGCTAGTATGCACGAATTACTCCGTGTGTAGGAGTATTTAGTTTGCAGTACCTTAATTTGATCGATGAACTCTTTGTGCAAGTGTTAGCTAGCTAGCTACTACTAGTAGGCAGGCTATCAAGTAGAGTAGTATATGCCACTGTGGCAGTGTACTTCAGTTCCCCTGCTTGCCTCTGATGACTGGATTTCAAGGACTATCCACAGTGATCTCTAGTAATATACCTTGTTTTTATTCCTCATCCATGGGAAAAGACTTATTAACTGGCTGGCTCTCTGTGCCTTCCATCTTTTTATCTTTTTTTTCTCTTTTTTTTTTTTTTTTTTTTAAATGGTATTGGAGATGAAAATGACCGTCCCGTTTTGCGCTGGGGCGAGATGGCGTTTCCATCCATCACGCGCTGGCGTTGCCCCAACCTGTCGCTCGCAGGCGTTGTGCCCATAGATTGGCGCTGGCTGAGATGGAGCACACCGGCCATACACCGCGCCAGTATCGATGATCGATCCTCACCGAATCACCCGCCGCCGCTCGCGCGGACTGCATCTGCAAATCAAGCACCAGCGCCCGTGCCTGCCTTGCGTCGCCAACTACGACCCCTAGCTATGAGACGATGCGTTGATATGGAGAATCTTTTATAAAACACACGTATATTAAAATTTCAAACTCTACAATATTTTATTATTCAACTAGTAATTTAGCTAACAATTTTATAGCTATTATAATATAAACTTGATACGATTGGATTCAATTATATTATAGTATTGGCTTACAAATATAAACAATATAATGCAAAATAAGTAAATGGTCAAAGTTAAATTTAAAAGACTGTTTTTATATTAAGCTGCATATCATTTACAAAAGAAAATGAAAAAAGTAATAAGCTTATAACTAACGTGGAGGGTAAAAAGAACTGGGCAATAACTAGGACTGCCCAAAGCTCAAATAAATATGAAATGGTTTTGAAGCTGACTAGCTGACGTGAAAATACAGATCGAATTGCCGGTACCTCTATTCTTTTCTCAGCTAGGCCATGGTCCATGGATATAGTCCTACAGAATATTCCAAGTGCCAGACCACAAAACGATCCCTCAAAAGTTGGATTACTACACCCTGCTAGCTAGAGGAACAGGGTCATTCTCTGCCATCATTATCATTCTGGTGCACAGCAACAGCTTACCACTAAACGACACTATTAGCACTACTGACAAGAAAGAAATCTATACTAATAGCATTGTTATTACTAGTGTAGAGACAGGACGGGGCATTCTCAAGCCTACCCAGAGCATGACACTTCCATCCACCACCGTCCATATATGTCTAAACAGAGCCTTCCAGAGTGCAAGCAGAAGCAGGGGGTATCAAGATGCCAAAGCATCGTGCACACCGGTCAATTGGCCAAACCTCTCAAGCTAAAGGCCAAGTTTTCACTAGTTGTATTTGCTGTCTTTACAAGTGGCATATAAATCAGCTTCCACCAGGTTGTTGCATTATTTCCCAAATCACTGCTTTGCTTTCTCTGTTCGCTGGCAAGACTGAGACGAGAGAACCGGCATTGCAGCTGCAGAATTGCAGCTGGCAGGACATGCTTAAAAAAAAAAAAAAAAACAGGTTAGACAAGTCCAAACTCTATTTCGAGGCTACCTAACAAAAAAGAAAACACACTTCCAGCAGATGACAAGTCACTATTAAGGAAGAAGAAATTATGTTTTACCTATTGTTTCAAAGGGTTTAAAAGATGAGACATCAGCGATTTCTCGGCATCAACACTACCAAACCCAAGTTTTCCAAATCCAATACCATGGCTGTTCTGAAAACGAAAAGAACTGCTGTTTGTTCCTCACGCCAAATCCTACCAGCACAATCGCGTGAGATACAACACGATGATCACTGTCAGTTTAGCTTCAGACTGATCAAAAGTGTAGATCTCGTCACCGCCCAAGCTCTTAAAATTCCTGCTGATAAATATACCTGTGTGCAAAAGGCTTCCTCTGAGAATTTTCTTGCACGAACCTTTGAATGAAGGCGGTTGGATGTGTGATTTCGCTTTGTACCTGAAACCAGTCTGAGAAAAAACAAGAACAGAAAATAATTTATATTGTGACATGGTGCTTATCACTTGTGGAAGATAATATCATGATTCCAGGTTTAGCTAATGTATAAGTCATTGATATTAGTGCCAGCTAGAATTTAGCTTATACTGTAGGTGAAAAAGCATAATGCACTAACTGCATTAAATAGAATCAGATATCTCTACAACTAAAAAGGGCTTAACATTTCTGTTCACACACGGGCTTCATATTCACAGTTGTGTACCAGTCTTGACTGAGAAATAAATAAATTCTAGTTAAAGCAGTCATTATTACCATAATGAACCTATTATCACCATAATCAACCTAGCACTAAAAATCCTGCAAGCTCTAATCTTAAGAACCTAGACTAGGGCTCTATGCTGAACATGGACAACTAATTATGGCCAGAAGGTTTATTACCAACAGTATAATTACAAATTATCTATACCTAGCCCCCGCAAAGGAAAGAGGAAAGTGACTGAATTGACAAAAAACTATCAGTTTTATGGCCACAAGGTCTATTACCAACAATATAATTACAAATTATCTATACCTAGCCCCCGCAAAGGAAAAAGGGAAGGCGACTGTATTGACCAAAAACTATCAGTTTTATGGCCACAAGGTTTATAACCAACAGTATAATTACAAATTATCTAAACCTAGCCCCGCAAAGGAAAAAAGGGAAGGTTACTGAATTGACCAAAACTATCAGTTTTATGGCCACAAGGTTTATTACCAACAGTATAATTACAAATTATTTAGCCTCCGCAAAGGAAAAAGGAAGGTGACTATATTGACAAAAACTATCAGTTTTACTTCATACTCCATCGAAACAATAGTCAATATGTATTTGCCATAAACACTCAAGATAGCGGGAGTCACTAACCTGTTTTCCGATTTAAAATCCTTATCACTCATCACCCCATTGGACTCCATCATTTCCTTGAGGATTTTTGTTCTCGGTTGTTTCTCATCAGAATCCCATGAAAAACCCAGGGCCCATTCTATTCTCATATTGGGCAATCAGATCCTCAATTGAGAGATTCCTGAAAGACCTCCTTTTTTTTGCACAGTCAAATCTTACTGCGCCTTCAATTGCTGTAACAATGGCGTGGGGATCGCACGTACCTAAAACAGGAAAAATATTTTAATTTATTTAACGAAAATATAAATAATACTTATATGAACGATTACAAGGCGTGATAAAGCACAACGTACTCTGGCGACGCGGCGCCACGCCAGAAGAATCAACTGGTTGTTCACTTTACATGTCTCCCACGAAAATTGTTGGTCCAGTTGTTCCTAGATCAAAAAATTAAACAATAGAAAGATATTATTGGGTTATTAACAAACAACAATCTACTAAAACTATATTATTAGATAGACTAGAATGTCAAAGGCTTAGATTACTCAATGAGGAGATTAGTGGGATTACATATCAACAGAGGAGAGGAGCCCAAGGGGCAGCGCCTGAGGCCTAAGCCACCCCGTAGGGCGCACATGTATCTAAGAGTACTAAACAGATACCACAATTGTAACCCCCAACCGCAAATGAACGTCGGTGAATAGACACTCGTGCCGGGAGCGAAAATCGGAAGACGGAAGAAGAGAGTCCTTGGTGAAGACTTCGTGAACTACGACGCGGGGGGGACGCGGAAGCACAATTAACAACCCCAATGGTGACCCGCTCCCTTTGACACGGCGGAGGTCAATTTACATTCTGGTGTACGATGCTGAACCGGTTGGTGGAGAGGTAGACGGCATCGACAAGCTGTCGCAGTGAGACGAGGTTGTCCAAGTCGTGGGCCGGGTGCGCTTTTGGAGAAGTTGGCATAAGAAGTTTCACCGACACCGTTGGTGACCGCGACAAAGATTTCCCGGCCGGGCGAAGAATCGAGATACGGTGGGTTGCCGGCCAACGACCAGGGACATGAGGTCACCAAATCGGTGAAGACGGGCGAATCGAGGTGGCCGCCGGGTGTCAGGCAACCGACCCAGCTTGGCGCCGTGCACCACAAGCCAGTGGTGGCGTATGAGAAATGACAAGACCGTAGTTGATGGTGCTCGGCGATAGCGGAGGGATCCGCTTTAGTCGCAATGGTGATGAGCCTCCCGAGGATCATGCATGTACGTGCAGATTTGCTAAACCGCACAGGCGGCGTCCCAGCGAAAGTGAATGTGAGGTACTAAAGCGCCACCGCTAAGGGTGTGGTAGGCAAAGGGAATCATCCACGGAGGACCCAAGACCCCGAAATCTTGCACATGTGTAAACCGGTGAAGCAGGATTGCAGCCACCATGCCCCGAAAGCAAGAATGTCAAAGGTGTCCTACGCCAAGTGATGAACAACCGCCAAAAGAAAAATGGTGTAAAGAGCCAAGGTCCTCTATAGAAACTTGGCTTGATGGAGAGGAGGCGGTGAGGATGATGCCATCCGCCACAGAGGAGGAGGTATACCGCCTTAGCCTTGACGTATGAATGAAGAAGCAAACCCGTTATACCAAAAAGAAGCAAACCGGTTGCATCGCGCCGTGTTTGCTGAGACCATAGAGGACTTGTTGAGCTTACTGCACATGGTTGAACAACGGATTGGTGAAACCAATTAGGCCGAGAGCAATACACCGCTCTCCATTAAGGTCCCATGGAGGAACACGCTCTTCACATCAAGTTGATGGATTGCCAATCTCTAGAGTGAGCCAAGGAGATGACGGGTTAAAGCGGTGGAAGGCTTGACAACGTAATGAAAGTCTCGTCATAGTCGCCAGTGGTTGAAGCCGAAGGACCCAACGGAGCCTTATATCCGTCGAGGGAGCGTTGGCATGAAATTTGTGCTTGAAGATCCATTTGCCAGTGACCACATTGTCCATGGCGGGGCCGGACGACGAGTTCCACGTGTTGTTGTCCATGAGGGCAGCGTGCTCTTCCTCCATAGCCACCCGCCAAAGCGGTCAGCGAGAGCGCCGCTGGACCGAGGGCAGCGGAGAGAGTGCCTCGATGTGGAGGACACGAGGTTCTTTGGAAGTGGACTTCCCCGCTGGGTTGCCATGCCATGGGAGTTGGCACTTGGGCGGATATCACTGGCTTTCCTACGGAGCCCGAGCATTGCTTGACAAAAGCACGGAGGAGATGGGACGATGCTCATCGTTTGCCGTAATAGGCGCCCCGGGGCGACGCGACCTAATCGCGGCTTATTATAGGGCCCCGAGAGCACCGTGGTCGCGGGAGCCAAGAGCCGCGGTGGCGACAAAGAAGTCCACTGTCCTCGAGCCGAGGGCGCTATCCAAAGACACCACGCGCCTACCTGGGCCGTTGAAGGGTCCTGGCGTCAGATATCGGGCAAAGCCGGGGTGTAAAGGGTGCCGGGGTCATGGTAAGTGGGAAGGGTGCTATGGAGAGAGCGAAAAAGAGTGCTCAAGTGCGGGGTTTTTGTGGGGAGGCGATTGAGAGATGGGTGGCGATGGCGAGCATCCGTCTAATAGGAAGGGCATGGATGCTTGGAAGAGGAGGAGTCACGATCGATATAGTTGATGGGTACCGGATATCACGCCTCGACTTTGCCATTTCTTTAGCGAGGTGTAGGGCAGACATGCGAAGGGAAACAACGTTAGCAAGAAAGAAAGCACGCCGAGGCGTAATTATGAAATTCGATCGTTATCACACCGATAGATTTGATAGTGCACCAATTGCGCTTGTGCACAAGAGCTAAAATTAGAAAGAATCGAAAGTGTCGGACTTTTAGGGCCAGAGGAAAGTCCAAAAGAAAAATGAGAGCAATCATTGAGAAGCTTCCTCGATGATGAACTAGATAATATTTGAAGCCGATAAAACCGAAACATGGGAAGTCCACAAATCACCGTGTATGAAATCAAGTTTTTAGAAGCTCTCCATGATGAACTAGGAAAAAGGTAGAAGCGGACATGTCGGGAAATGGCACGCATGGTGGTGGGAGATGTCGCCGACTTGTCGCAGTGATGGAGAAGACAGGCAAGGCTCAGGAGAGCGGCCGAAGGGAGTGTCCAAGGCGGCGGTGCCGTGGTCGGAGGAGTCGCCACAATAGCGCAAAGCGGGGAGGGAGTCGCACGGGGCATAAAGTGTAGAGGGGCCCGGTGTCACAAGTCAACAGGGTGTTCTGGAACGAAGATCCTTCACGGAAACACCAAGAGGTCAAGTCCGACTCAAACAAGATTGTCAGTGATAAATTTTGCGAATGGACAAGAGATTTTTTATGATGCCGGGGCAATGAGACATCATTGAGCGAGAACGGGCCGAGGACCAATGGGTAGCCGGTGTCGACAACCGGATCCATCACCCGGTCAAGGTGCATGGGAGGGGTGTTGAGGGAGATTGTGTTGAAGGCGGCGGGCGAGGACCCGCATCCCAAGTAGAGGGCTCCAAGGGCGCCCGAAGGACCCGAGCTCGGGCGAAACCTCGGTGACTCGGCCAGGCGGTGGGGGCGACGGGACCGCTTGGTGGGCGGGAGCCGAGGTGGACCGGGCCACGGGTTGTAGATGGAGGGCACACGCGCTTTCCAAACGCGAGGGGCCGCTGGTGTTACCGACCGCGACCATGCGCGGCGACCCGACGCGGCCCGTTGCCCCAGAGCCGGCGGGGACCCCGATGATGGCGTAGGGTGTACCGTTCACCGGCGAGCGGGGGAGGAGGCCGACGGCTTGTCGGTGCGGTGACGAGGGTCGCCGGGAAGGCATGTTGAGCTCGGCGAGACGAGAATCGGCGCAGGTGCCGGGCGGAGCGAGGAAGGGCTCTGCCGGTCAGCTAGACATAAACCGGCACGCTTGTTAAGACCACACAGGATGTTCATTACAGGGTGCGTTGAATGGGCTCGGCCGCGATTAGCAAGGGCATCGGCCATGCCCTTCATCTTCCTGCGATGATGGCGCCGACGGAGTGGCGCCCTAGGATAGGCGCGCGAAACTCGCTGCCGAGGGAGCATGGCGTGGGACTCGCGATTGTTCAAGACCTCGCTGTTCAAGACCAAGCGGGCGACCCGTGCGGAGATGCACGCACTCGTGGATGACGAGGAGGTTCGGAGAGATGGTGTTGAAGATCGGGGAGACGGCACCACGCCAGCTCCATGGGAGACCACGCCGGGTCGTGGGGGGCGAAGGTCGTCGGTGAGGACGTGATCCTTCAACGAAGCGGCCGAGGATATGGAGGACGCCACCACGCCACTTGAGTAGTTGAGGACCGCAAAGTCCGTAACGATCGGAATCAAGTTCCCGATGTTACGAATGGCGGCAACTGGCTATGACGGCAACGAGCTACGGCTTCATCGCAGACGCGAGTGGTACGTCGCCCATCGAGGGGAGTCAAATTCGCCGCGTTGCCGGGTGTGCTCTAGAGGGCGTCGGCCTTTGTGCGTTCCACCTCGAGGGTGGCAGCAACGAGGCGGACGCGCTCTGGCGGCGGCCGCGAACTTGAGGATGGCGGCCTCGTCTTGTAGGTGTTAGCTCGCGCTCGGCGTTGGAGGAGCCTAGAGCAGCAGCCTCATCCCTCCAAAAGTCTTAGCGGCAGCCGAGGGCCTCGTTGCGCAGCTAGTGGCGGCGGCAACGCAGATAGCGCCCGAGCTGGAGAGCCCTAAAAGGTGGGAGCGTCCATGGATGCAGCAGCCGAGAGGCGCGGCGATCGAGAGTCGCGAGGCGCCAAGGGAGCGGAAGCAAAGGTGGGTGGGAGAGGAAAGGTCCAGGACTAGATAAGTATCGCGATACCATGATAGAATGGAATGTCAAAGGCTTAGATTACTCAATGAGGAGATTATAGTGGGGATTACATATAAATAGAGGAGAGGGAGCTCAAGGTGCAGCGCCCAAAGGGCCTAAGACAGTTTGTCGGCGGCACATGTGTCTCAAGTACTAAACATGACAATTAATTCTATCAATTATAAACTTATAAGATGATATATTACCTCATCCTCACCACTTGTAGCATTACAACGAAATAAAAAACTTGTAGTTCTCGTTTTTCTGAAAAAGTGTAATAGTGCGAAGCCCCAGGACACATCAAAAGTCTTAGTGAGCGCTTGCCTACCTCAATCTCTTCCATCCTGTAATTGTTAATAGGCCACATGGCATATATTAGCAAATGTATGTTATAATTTTTTTTCAAAATTTTCCAATAGAAGATAGAAAAGTAAATCTACAAACAAGGAAAGTTAACCACAAAAATATAAAACCTTCATAATTGTATAAAAAAATCTTGTATTCCATTAAAATTATCACCTTAGAGAATCTAATCTTATCATACCAAAAAAATACTGCTAAAAAAATAACATCAAAGCCAGTACTGCACAAAGGGATAGTAAACATCAAGTATTAGTTCCAGCTACTAACTGATGCCTTTGTAGAAACCTCTATTTTTTTTTTCTTTTATTGTTAGCATGATACATGACAACAAAAACATAGCATAGCAGTTAGTGATATGAGTAATAAGCATAACTAATGTTTGCTGTGCACCAGAATGAAGGGGGAGAATGACCCTGTGTCGCTGTTCCTCTAGCTAGCAGGGGTGTAGTAATCAACTTTTGAGGGATCGTTTGTGTTAGGAGTACTATATATACTTAGTAATGGGTCTGGCACTTGGAATATTCTGTAGGACTATATCCATGGACCATGGCCTAGCTGAGAAAAGGAACAGAGATACCGCAATTCGATCTGTATTTTCACGTCAGCTTGTCAGCTTCAAAAATGGTATGCATTTCATAATTATTATTATTTCAGCTTAGGGCAGTCCTAGTTATTGCCCAGTTCTTGTACCCTCCACGTTAGTTATAAGCTTTACTTTCATTTTCTTTTGTAAATAATATGCGAGCAATATAAAACAGTCTTTTAAATTGCACTTTGAATAATTGTCAAGATTCTGGGGATTAACAACTGAAATGAATAACTAAGTAGACCTTGACTTTTAAATAGTATTTGTCAGCACCCAGTGGATATAAAAACTCCTGTTAGAAGTTGGTTCGATGACTGCTTTGACAATTTTCTTATGAAATATGATTTGTATGCTATTTAAGAACATTCAGAACTACCATTTTTAAGAATCCAATCATGAAAATGGAAAATTTCAGTACACTACAATTTGTTTTTCTTATATACAGGTCTTTTGTTCCTCATTTTGAAGTTTTTGCATGCTCAATTATGTAGCCACCTTAGTTTAAATTTTTGTCAGCAGCAACTTTGGTTTCCTCTGTGATCATAAAATTATAAAACTTTGTTTTTACCCTACTGTTGATGGCCTTCTCTTGCTTGCATTTATGTTTACTGCTTTTCATTGCTACCTGCTTGAAGAAATGCTCGATTGGTATATGCACTCTACTAATTTTACACCTAAGGTCAGCTAATCGCTGATCTATAGCTTGTGCTGCCACCAGTTTACACACTTTCTTGCCCTGCTTCATCTTAGTATGATAGTAGAAAATAACCACTTAATGCAGTTTGCACCATGTAGTAAATTCTTTTTTTAGGAAATAACAGTTTGGTTCTCTATGTTCTTATTGGAATATAGGTTCACATATCTTTATCCTGGTTTTTGGATGCAAATTTTTTTAGAGAAGTTTCATGTGATTGATAATTGTACATGTCAGAGAAAGCATACAAAAAGCTACATGTCTTCTACTGTCACCAGGTAGAATTTTTGCTTAGCTCTGTGCCTACTAGCTTTTTAACAGTTTTCATTGTGTCCTAAAACATAGAATCTCCTGAAGGGGTTCAGAAGAATCACAGACATGCTTTCCAGCATACAAGATGTTACCATTGATTTGTGAAGGACAACGGAAAAGATTAAAATTGTGGTTTCTGTGTCTTAATCTATTTGCTGTTTAATCCATTTTTCTCATTCCAATTCAAAAAAAGGCAAAAAAAAGCTGTAGTGCAGTCGAGGTTGAAGAAGCAGCAGCACGAACCACTGGGAGGAATCCAGCCAGGTAAGGTATTTATATTGCTGCTAATCTATGAAAAGAAGGGGAATCGTGCTGCGGGCAGAAAGGGTACCTGAATGCCGCCGCTGGCGTGACCTCTGCAGCGATCCCCTTCTGGCGGCGGCGGCGGCGATGATGGCGGCCGATGCGACGGTTTTGGGGGTGCGGCAGTGCGAAGCCGTAATGGAGAAAAATTTTCGGCTGTGGGCTGTGAGCTGTGGGCCGCTGTGGTCCTATATAGGCCCATGGGCCGATTTCCAGAGAATCACCCTGCTCAATGGCGTATCTTCCTCGAATTTTCACTTTCATCAGAAACCAGTATCGGCTACGGTATAATTAATTTTTACTAAAAACAAAACTATAGCGAGATAAAGATAACAATATTTTTTTTGAAAGCTAGGATAACAATATTTGACCCAAATGAAATAACGACATTAAACTCGCATTTAATTCAAAAGCGCAAAGGATTTAAGCATGAAATTATCCGCTTCTCAGCTTTGGTGAATCCCAGCAACCTCAACGTAGCGAGGCGGAGATCACTGCTCCGGCTCACTAGTCACTCCTCCGGCTCGGTGGTCGAATTACGGCCACCTTAGGGCAGCATAGGGTAGTTCTTGCGAGAAGCACGCTGTCGCGGTAGTCCCCGCGCTCTTGGATTTGTCGATGTTGTGCAGCTTGCCGAGAGGAAAGGCGAGGAGTCGCTGTCGACTCTCGGCGCACATCATCCAAGTCCTGCTTCGCCCTGGCTCGGCGTGTCGATCTCGTAGAGCGCAGGAGCCCTGCGAAGCGGGCTCGCAATTCGCGATCAAGCACCTCCCGCGTCGGCGTCCGGAGGAGTCGCACGATCTTGCTCAAGGTAGTAGCACGCACCCGCAGATCGTCCACAACCACAGCGCTCTTTCGGTGATTAGCGCGTGCAGCGAGCCCGGCTTCACGGCGAGGTCGCGAGTAAAGCGCGTCAGGCCCTCGGATGAAGCTGCCGGCCATTGCTAGTGACCCGGCCGAGATGAGGCCTCCTGGCGGAACTTCGAGCCCCGATGCGCGTGTGAACCCGAAACACGGCGTAAGCTTTGAAGAGTGAACGCTGGGATAGCAGCGTCGGCGCCCGGCGAGACTCCTCGACCGGCGCTGCTCGCAAAGCGGTCGCGGCGCTTCGTGGGCGGCGTGTGAGAACACCAAGGTTGAGCGTAGAAGTAGATGTGCTCCGAAAGCGCAGAAAGTAGCGGTAGAGGCGGCAGCGTCTCGCTTACGCAGCGATTGGGAAAAGAGCGGAGATTGGCTGCTTAGCAGAGGAGGCGTCGTGGATTTGGCGATCGCCCGTTAGGCCGGAGCGGCGCCAATCGGCGCCCGGCGTGGCTCAAAGGATCCCGGAAGCTTCGGTGGTGCGGACAGTAGTAGGAGCATAGTGTGCGGCGGTTAAAGAAGCGATTAGCCGCCTTGACGCGGAGGAGGCGAAGTGAGCTCATTGGCGAATTTCTCCACGAGGGGTCAATTTTTGCGCACTTGATGGTTGTGGTAGGGTGGAGGAAGGGATTGTGTGATCATCAGAGGAAGGGATTAGTCGAGGCGGACGGGAGCGAAGGATCACATAGAGTGCGGAGGCGGCGAAGGTGAAGACTTGGATTGCAAGAGCGGAGCGACCAGAGCGAAAAGCTTTTTACGCCCGCGATAGTCTTATTTTCATCCTTTTTATGATTTGTAGAGATTAGATCACTGTGATATTTACCTGATAAAATGCTAACAATTATCACACTTACAAAGTCTCAAAAGCGTGATTGGAGGAGAAACGAGGAAGAAGATCGCATGCAGCGTGGCCGCGTGGGTGATGGCAGTGGCGTTACTTTCTTTTTAAATTGATTGAATGATACATTACTTTCTAGTTGATTGAGATGCTTTTGTGGTAGAAAAAGGAAAGGAAGTGGTAGAAAAGAGAAAAGGAAGGAGAAATCATGTGCATTGGTTGCCTTCGTGGGGGTTGACTTTCCTTTTTCCCTTACGCATGGGCCGATGGAGGGAGTGGAAGTCTTGGATACGCATACAGCCAAATGGAAGTAAAAAAACAAATGTTGCATAAAAAGAAGTCTCTTTTGTTCTTTTTTTATATTGTAGAATAGAGATTAGGTATATGCAGCGCAAAACAAAGTTGTTTGGGTATTTGGCTCTGGCCCTAAATTTAAACTTTTATTTAGGTACATATGGCCTTCGTGCAAATTTAGCTTGTAATGAGTGTTAACTCTAAAGGTATAAAAAAAAGCCATTTTACCCTTAATAGGAATAAAACAAAGTTTTTGTTTCATTTTTATAAAAAACAGAGTACATATTATCGTAGTTGTCCAGTATATGCGTGCGTAGTGCCTCCGTACCGTATATATAAATGTGAATATATATATATATATTATGAACTCAAAATATATAAAAACAGTCTTTTTTTTTTTCTATCAAAATTATAAAATAGTCTTTTTACGGAAGTTACTTACGTTAGTTAAGCCAAATTCAAGCGAAAAGCCATATAGCTAAAAAAAGTTTGGGTAAGACCATAGAGCCAAATTCATTTTTAAAAAAAGCCAAATACCTAAACAACTTTTTCAGTTCTATATTTTTTTGTAGTCCACTTTCAGCCTTTATCTTACAATAGACTGATCAAAAGGATCTCATGCCTCAGACACATAAAGCAAGGATTCCTTAGCTTTTTGCATAATTCATAAATTGAAATTAGACAGTACAGTATTCTGTCTGATTACGATTCATGCTAGTTCAGCTGAAAGTGTCAAGTCAGACTCTGAATGTTTCCTCCCTTAGGATTGGAAACTCGGTGGACGAAAGAGGCAATGGACGAAATATTTACATATATATAGTAATAAAAATAAAATACAAAGGCAGTATTTAGTTTGGAATCTCCTGGTAAGTCATACATTCATCTTCCTAACCCATCCAGACACGTCGCCTGCAATAAACTTCGATATCTTCGCTTGGCTACATCTTCATCATTTTGTGCTCCTGATTTTTCAAGCCCAGCTTGGAATAAATAGTTTCAGCACGACTTATCATATCAGCATAACACTTCACAAGCTCAACATCTCGGTCAGGATCGAAAAACCTGTAGTCACGTCAATGGTGGTTGGCCAATCATGAGTCATCCTCAGTTTCATCTGTCTTGTGCGGATGCCCTCCGAAGTGCTTCTCACCATTTTGGATGGTCAATTTTTCTCTTGATCCTCGCACAGGCATAACAATTATCTGCGTTTGTTCACAAACAATATTAGAGACAGAATCTGCCACAGAAATACGCCAAGAAAAAAGGAACTTAACATCAATCAAACATCATACTGCAAACAGGACATTGTACTATCAGGTTGTGCAAAACAAATGCATCTCCAGGTTTGTAATACTCACATTAAAATTGACCAGATTCAATGCATTCCGTGTACATCCCAAAATCTTTTGCTCAACATACAAAGGCAATCACTGCTGCATATAAATCAGCTAAACCTGTTGCTGGTTCTTTTCTGCAGAACCATTGTTTGTTCTTGCGATAGACAAGCCCACAAAGAAAGATTTCATCTACTCTGTCTATTCCAAATTTATAATTTGGTCAGAGTTTATATATAAGGATGAAACAACATCTACAAAATCAAATTAGTTTTCAGTGAATTCTCCATAAATATGATTTGATAGTGCATCTATCTATACTACTACTTTTAAATGTGATGGGATATCTGGCTCCTGTAGCAGTGAATTCCTCTCTCCAGTTCCACTGTACAGCTACAATGATTGAGCATACGCGAGCAGTCGGTGCAAATCGAAGAGAGCAATCCCAGCCATTCATTTTTCACACACACACGAAGTCGATACAGAGCAGAATCCCAGCTGTCCATTTTTCACACACACACAAGAAGGCACGGTACAGATTCTGGAGCCTTACGTCCTCCTCCAGGAGCATTCTGCGAGTGGGTCCTACAAATGCTGCCCACAGCATGCCAAGCACTCTTTGCTTCCACCCAAATGCCAGCTGCCTCTTCCATGCGGCCTGACACCGTCGCCCATGCTTCCGTGATGCTCCTCGCACCGCTGATGCTCCTAGGCGCCCCCTCCCTTCCCAGTGCATGTCTCCCGTTGCTCGACCCTCTTCCTACGAGTCACTCAGGTACGTCCCCTGCTACCCACCTCTGTCTATTCAAAGCACATATGCACAGCAAGTGGATTCCCCCTGCTACCCAGCTTTGCCTCTATGAGATGTTTGTTCAATTTGAACCTAGCCAAACTGTAATGTTTGTGCCTCAAAACATGTATCAGGTGATGTCAGCTAAAATTCTTTATTGTGCATTCTACTGCGCATTTCCTATTGATATTATCATATAATATGCCATGGTCAGGCTTCCTGCCCGTGCGAGAAGCAAGGGGGCACCTGCTAGTTTATTTGAACTTGTAGATGATAACATAGTTTTATGAAAACATGGACAAAGTTAGAAAATTGTGACTTGGAACAGAGAAAGTACCAACTACACCAACCAACAATGAGTCTTATTTGTGGAACTAGTCAAATGGGGAACAAGAGAAACAGATGCAACAAATAGAGGAACTAACAGAAACATCTTGGTTACCATGTTTAACTGGTATATGCAGAGAACACACCCAATCTACTAATCATATCACGAACATTAATGACAGGAGTTGCCGTGCTATTACATTTTGCAAAGGCAGACAAGCAAGCATGATATGTTGCCTCAGGTGGTCAGGTGGCGCTCAGATTTTTAGTAATGTGCGGTGAATAAGGGACCAGAGATTAGGCGTACCAACATGACTTCGGTGATGGTTTGGTGCATCCAAGCATGCAGCAGGAGGTGATGTCTTCTTCAGAACAGTTTATGGTTGCTGGATTATGAGCTTCGGCAAAGAAGCAAACTGGAATCTGGTTTTGGGTTTTGTTTACCCTTTGGCAGGCCATGAGATTGATGTGAAAATATTGGTCGAGGCCACACCAATCCCCAGCCTCCATGATGCTATGACCATAGATAGTATGAAGGCTATATCGTGCCCCAGTTTGACGAGCAAACTTGCGCAATGCTGCATCTGCAATATCAATATACGATTGGTACCCGATCCTCAACCACCTCCTCCTCTCGGCAATGATTCGGCCGATTCTTATGCTCAGCTCTTGAGAACACGGCTGCTGTGCCCAGTGCATCTGGCAGCAGGGAGAGAGCAGCAACATGGCAGAGAGGCTCCGGATGTCCTGCGAGAGAGTCTACGCCTGCCAGCAAGCAGCGAGCACATCGCGCTCCACAGGTGGCAGCACCGAGGTGACGAAGTGCGTGAGGGGCGGCTGGTTTCGGGTGCTGTGCCGCCTGGGCAGCGACCTGGAATGGAACGAGTTCCAATTCCGTGCGGCCGAATGGCACAGCCCGCGTGCGGTGGTGAGGGGCGCCATGAAGGACGGCATGAGAGAGGGCGAGGTGCCAGAGGGGCGTCGTCGTGGGGAAAAGTTCAGGGCATTGGTGGCAGAGGTAGGCAACCAACCCATCGAGGAGAGCGGCGGGCAAGGCGGCTTACCCTCGGTGCTTCATGACGTCGACGTCGATGGAGTCGGCGGAAGGGGAAGGCGGCGGCGTACCAGACGGAGTTGAGGATGATATTGTGGACGGGGTGGAGTGGACCGTAGCAGTGCCCGCCAACAAGGAGGCCGTGCCCCAGGGTGGTCCTGAGCTCGGCAGCGGGCAGCCGGGCGATGGCGTCGATGTAGTAGCCGCGGATGACACCCAGCAGGAACGGCCGCACATCGCGAGCATCTCGCGGAAGAGGATTTTGCGCTGGGCAGCGCGGTCATCGGAGGAGGAACCGGAAGATTGGGGGTGATGAGGATTTGGGCGACTGCGGAGAGGAGGAGTCGGATGCCTCCGAATCTGGCTTAGCGCGGAGACGGCGGCGGGAGACGGTTACCCCGGCGAGCCATGCCCTAGCTCTCTGTGTCTGTATCGCTTTGTCGGAGGTGGGGGATTGAGGGATTGGGGATTGGGATGGATGGGATGAAGTATATTATTTTTACTAGTGATT